>PVKN010013549.1:9618-19940 GCA_004027915.1 Capromys pilorides | reverse complement strand
ATTCAAATTTCAAGGACTTCTTCCCAAGAAGATTGAACTAAAAACTAAGAGTATCAGGCTCTGCTTTCTACTAGAGCTGGGTATTTATTTTGTTTCAATTGATTCTTATGATGAATAAAACTTTTTCATGCATTAGAATTATTTCTTCAGGCTAGATTCCCAGGAGTGGAACTATTGATCCCAAGCCATAAACATTTTTAAGGTATTAGATTCTTACTATCAAATTCCTTCTAATAATTATGTCATATTTTCCTAATGGAGTACTATGGGTCAAAGTGTATTTATTTACATCCTTGGGAAAGGATGGGATAAGGCATTCTACAAAAGCTAATACCCAAGCTCACATATAAATACCCACAAAATCAGAGCTATTGATGATGCCAACTCCTTTGATCATTATAACAGAGCCAGTCATGCTTTTATTCCTGTCTGGGGTCCCACTAATCACAAGTAAGAGACTCACATGATTAAATGGTGTATAAACATAACTAGGGTGAGTTCTGAGTGGTAGCTCATAGTTGTAGCAAAACCAAACTGGTCTACAAAGAAAACTGGGTAGTTTCTGAGATAGAACTCTGCAGGCCTCCACCCTCACAACTCCATCCTCTGGATCACCAATATTTGGTGCACTACACAGGTGAAGCCATGGCTATGCAAATGGTGCAATAGGGACAAGACAAATGGGGTGAGTGGGGAGCTCTGGAGTCTGTCTCCTCTATGATGTCTGCCATTTTACTTAATACTATTTCTCCTGTCACACATGGTATTTTTCTATGAACAAGTATGTAAGGTAAACAGGTTTTAGCAAACCTCAAGAAGAGAAAATGGGTAGGTACTCAAGAGAGGACCACATCTGTTATCTTGCAGTGGTCAGGGGACAAGTTATCTAAGTAAAAATCCTTGAGAATCCACAAATAGATAAATTTCGCCCTGTCCTGAAAAATTGCTCTATCCAAAGTGTGTGTGGGCTTTTGACACAACCCCTCAAAGACTCAGTTAACCCAACAGTATGTTAAAGGATCATTGCTTTGAAAACCATGTTTTAATAAAACAAATCCACCTACTGAACAAGGCCTTGCTTGTGGAGCAATGCAACTGTGTTCACAATTTTCTTTAGCATTTTATTGCTGCAACTGTGTCAAATGTGAGAAAAGACAGTTCCTGAAAGCTAAATGTACTGTAGGAAAGAGCTTGAGAGGCTTGGGTTCTGGTTCATCTATTTTCCTGTCAGGCACTTGGTTTCCACATCTGAAATGGGAACATGATATATAGACCATCGGATTGTTGTAAGATTGAATAAAAAATCCTGTGGAGATGGTTGGTATAGTAAGTGCCCTTGCACAACCTGTGCTCAAGTACTGCTCCATTCCTTTCTCAGAGGAAGGTGTCTTTAGCAGGGAGTCCCAGGCAGACACCCTCTTGGACAGCTCTTCAAGCAGAGAGTTCCTGAAGCTTTGCTTTCCAGAATGCATGCATCTCTGAGATCCCCTCTTTCCTGTGCCATCTCTTCTCATTTTACAAAGCAGTGAATGTCAAGGTGTAACAGTCCCTTGAGATTGAAAATCAGCAAAATTTTCTACATACTTCCACCACTGATGCCTACCCTACATTAAAGTCCCTACTGTGTCCCAGGAATGAGGCTCTGTTCTCCTCAACTGTGCCTGCCCAGACATCCCTGTGGGGCTCAGCATTAGGCAAGACACAGGGGCAGAGAAGGAAGCCTTCCATTTAGCTCTCCTAGAGATCCACATCTGGAGTAGGAGGCACATGGTTTATTATAGTTTTCCTTTCACTTATATTTTATATCCTGAAAGCCCTTGAAATGATTGTGTCTTGACATCATAGAGAGAAAGAAAGCTTTTCAATTTTTGCTGAGGACTTTAATAGCCTTAAATGTGTCTCCCTGCTCAGAGGTCCAGGGGATATGCCAGCCATGCTCTCATCTTCCAGCTACAGAATTCTGTTACCTTTTTAGTAGTTTTGTAATAATTTTCACCATGTCAAGCAAAGGACCAAAAGTTGCTGTGATTGTAATTTTAAAAGTTGGGATTCTGAATTTTATTGTCAATATCCTTACTTCTTTATAAATACTGTGCCCAGCACAGTCTCAGCATGTTGAGGATTACTTAATAAATGTTACTCAAAAGGATATTTTCAGATACATCACACCTATATTTCTTTATATCACTTGTTAAGGAGCAGTGTAGTGTAATGGTTAAGAGCAGACACTGCTTGAATGAGAAACTGCCCCTCTCTCTTTATAGACATGTGACATTAAGCATGTAACCAAGTATTTCTATGCTTGAGTATTTTTCATTAGAAGAGTAGAAATGGTATCAGCTTCATGGCATTGCTGAGAAAATTTAAAAACATTCAGAGGTGTGAAATGCTTTCAACACTTCTTTGGCACAAAGAATAAATGCCTCAATTAGTGTTAGTTATTATTTTTTATTATAATTCAGATTCACTTCCAAAGCTACCTTTTCTGACCAAAGCAACTATCAAGTCAACTCCACTTTTAGGATGCTATCATCTTATGGTCTTCATGACACTTGGCAGGATCTGGTATTGGCTGACAGAGAATTTTTACATTCACTTATGTGCTTTCCAGCCCCAGAACATAAACAGCATGATGTCAAAATTGTATTTTTGTTGCTGCCATTGAATTCTCAATGCCTAGAATACTGACTGTGGAATAGGTAGCAAGAATTTGTGAAGCAGAGTCTAAGTTCCAGTTAGTTTACTTCTGACCAAACTCAGAGTTACTATTTCTATTTTGTGAGAAACAGGGTATGATCTAGGGTTCCTGGATCACATGGAGAACAGTTCTTGCAGTTGTTGAGAACTTGGGCTGCTCCTTCATAGAGCTTGGAGTATGGTTCATTCCATGACCTTCTAAGCCTTGCGAGCAGTGTGAAAGTGTTCAGTAGTAAAGACATCAGGGAAAGATGTTTCCAGGCCTCGGAGTGAAAATTCTCTAGAGTTTGATCCTCTAGTTCTCCAAAAATTGAAAATAGAATAGGATATCTTTATACAAGGAGTGCAGGGCTGCCACCATGCAAACTCAGGAAACTAATATGAACTGATCATGCCAGTCATCCTACTTGCTCCAATATGTGGCTGGTAACTATTGCTCTTATGGTAGTTTTTGCTACTAAAGTTCCTAGCTTAGAGTTCAATGATCTTTTATGTGATAGATTTCCTATCTATACTTGGCCAATGGAACACGATAACCTTTGGTGTTCCAATATGTGACTTTCAGGCATGGGCTTATTTCATTCACAGTTACATACATTAGTATGTACAAGTAGCAACACTAGATCAAGACCAGTGCTGGGGTCAGCCATTTTATGTTTCAAAGTTATTCTTGTCCATACAGAGAGTGGGATGGTTTCTCTGATACATTTCTGTTTATTAGGATAGGTTAGCCACAAAATTCAGTTTGTGTGGCTTACCATAAAAGAAGTTGATTTGTTTTGCAAAGTCTATGATCAGTTCAGGTGATTCTCCAGAGCAGCCTGTCTCTAAGCAGTGACTTGGCAATTGAGGCTGCTCTCACTGCAAGTAAGACCTTCTTCAGAATGATGGAAACAGAAGAGGAGGCTGGGCACGTGTGTAGAGGACTGAAGACTTTATCTCTGCATTATCATCATCATCATCATCATCATCATCATCATCATCATCATCATCGTCATTGTCATCACCATCATCATTTTGGTTATATCTGATCCCAAGGATCAGCTACTTATGAAGTGGCTATAGGCATAGCATTCTAAGTACTCCAAAAAGTAAAAGGAAGTGGATACTAGGGTACACTGATTATGCTTATTATAGCTTCAAAAATAAAATGGCTATTATTTTGTTTTTCACAGGAAAACTGGGCTTGCTCACTGTGTACCTGCTATTCAAACGTTTCTTACTCCAGTTATTCTGGTTTCTGTACTGAGGGTTGGCACAACTTAAATTTTCTCTAGCTAATGAAGAAAAATAAAATCACATATTTAATATTTAATGAGATAACTGGTAGACTATAATTCAATATAGCATAGGATTTGGATGTGGGGGGAATGCAAAGTTTCAAGGTCTTGGGACATTAAAGCAACAACTTAATGACAGGAATAATTATGAATAGTACCATTAGCATGAAATTAGAAAACTACTCATTCATGAGTCTTCATAAGAGATGCCTGCCACCTAGAAACCATGTTCCTGTATTTTTCAGGATCAGTGATGAAATGTAGAGATGAAACGGTCACATCCTTGGGCAGAAGTTACTCTTTTTTTTCAAGGAAGATCTATGGATGCCTACTATTGAAGTGGAAGAGGATACAAATAAGGATAACATCATTGAAATTCTCAGGAAACTTATGGTTTAGTGTAGAATACTAACTAATAAGGTAATAGCTTCTCACAGAATGGAACTATAATTTAGAGGCTTGGCCAAGGCCAAGATAAATCTCATGCGATGGTTAGGATGGCGTGTCAATTTGATTGGCTTTGGTTTCTACACTGAAAATATGCTCTATCTCTAGAGAACTGTCTTCAGCTTTTTGACTCTGGAATTTACACATGCCCCACCTTCAGTCAATGATGGACTCATTTTTATGTTGGTAAAATGTTGATCTAAAGGAGGAGACAACTGCACACTATAATTTATCTCTATGTCTCCTTGTGCATATTAGGATGCAGGTGGTAGTACTAGGTCAAGACTATTGCTAGGGTCAGCCATTTTATGTCTCAAAGTTATCCTAGTCCATATAGATAATGGAGTGGCTTCTTTTTTCATCCTTCCATTAATTAGGATGTGCTGTAGATTTTATTTGCATTTCCAACTTTGTTTAGCTCCTGCTGCTTCCCAAATCTGCTTTTCCCTTTCTCTTTCTCTCTCAAAATATATCATGGTTCACCAAAGTCCGTGTCTCAGTCTCTGTGTCCAGAAAAACTATCTAAAAATACCAGAGAATAGTGAAGGTGAAAGTTGATGTAAGATTAGGGAAAAAATTAAACTCAAATAGCTAGCCATATGAAGGATGATAACTAGAGAACGCAATGGAGTATATTTGAGAATTAACCTTGCAATGAAACTAAAGGGGCCATTAGACTCTTGCCAGTCATCTGAAAGAGAATATGGGTTCTTCTCAGTATGTGGATGCACCCTGTCCTTGTAGCTATGGTCTGTTGCTCCCCGCTGATGTGTCTAGGCTGTGTGGGGGCTGAGTTTCAAATGCCTTTGGTTGGAAATTCCAGGAGTCAGAAAGGACTAGTCATCTCTTTTAAAGCAGCCATGTGAGGTAGTAGAAAGCAGAGGGGAGTTCTGATGTGGGCTAGTATTGTTTCAGTGGGGGAAACCTGGGCAATGAATTTAGTAGACCTCAATTATCTCATCTGAAAAGATAAGGGGTGCGCCTCTCCAGTACCTGGATTTAATCCCGTGTTCTGAAATAGAATTGAAAATGCTAATAACATCTAAAAATATTATTTTTATAGCTGTGTGGCTTCTTAAGGCTGTGGCTGCAAAAATAGATAAAAAAGTTCCCTGGTGCTTTCCCCAATTTCCTAAGCCATCTTTATGAAGCCTGCTGTCCCCTTTATGCTGAAGAGCACTACCCATGTGGGTGGAAGTCATTTTTAGCCTGGGCGTCTGGGTTGAAGGCTCCAAGCCCAGTTTTTCCATTGTTTTGCTGTCTTTTGTTCAAAGCAGCCCTTGACACGCTGAGGAGTGTGCTGGCCAGGAGGAAGCCTGGGCCAGCACGGAGGGTGGCATTTGCAGTTACTCTCCACCCACACTGCAAAAGCATCAAGTTGCTGGCATGCAGAACAATACTAAGAGGAGCTGGCTGGGATTTTTATTTTCTACTTCCTCTTCCAAACAGCTTTGCTTCATTTTTGGCATGAGGGCAAAATGCAACTCTCCCCTTCAACAAACACTATAAAACCAACTCCAGACAAAACTCCCTTGGTGCTTTAATTAGGCAGCTGTAAGGCACCAGGTCCAGGTTGGTGCTGAGCATTTATGTGCAAAAGTGAGGAGCTTTAATTCACTGGAGGCACTGGGTTGTATGGACTTGTCATTTTAGCTCTTGGTTTATAAATAAAACCAGAAAAGGACAAAGGTAGAGGAAGTAGGAAGACAGAGTTGGAAAGGATAGAAAAAGGAATTGTAGAAAAGATAGTGGAAGAAGATGATGGAGATTATGGAGTAAAAGGGTAAAGACTGGGAAGAGAAAAGAAGAAAGAGTGAGTAGAATGAGAAGTTCGAGGGAAGTAGAGATACGGATAAATTCAGAAAAAGTAGGGGTAATCTTGCCAGTCACAAGGTATTTTGGGAGAGGAGGGGCATGAGCTCATCAAGCACGGTGGATTTGTGAACAAGGAGAAAAATACTGTTGGAAAAATGAGTAAAAGCTGTCATCTTGGCGGACTCAACACAGAAAGAAATGAGGAACGTAAGTGGCAGAGGTGGACTTCAAGCCCAGTGGACCACGGTTCTTTAACTCATCTTCTCACACTTCCCCTCTTCCCAGAACCCTTTAGTGGGAAGTGTGAGTGTTCAGACCTCGACCCTCTCCCTGACTGCCCAGTGCAAGGGGAAAGGGGGCACGGTAGGAGTCTAACAGAAACGTAGACACAGGGTTCTTCCTCGGTCCCCTGCCAGCCTCACAGCTTTGAAATATTTTCAAGACTCAGCTCTCTCCTGAAAAATAGCGATAATAGTAGTGCTAATTAGACAGTACTGTTGTTCTGCCCAGCAGGGCCTCTAGTACCTGGTTTTCACCTGTTTTGCCTTTCTAACTTTCCCATGGAGTTTCTTGAATGAACCTTGGATTCTTCCTTCTATAGGCTGATTCTCTGGGCTCCCAGGAATAATGTCTCTCATGAGACCCAGACTGTGGCCTCCAGCTGGGAATTGGAGACACTATTTCTCTGATGACTCTGAAGCCTTAGTTTTGGTGTAGACCTTGTGAGAGGGCCAGGGATTGTGATTTCAGAGCTCAGCTAGTAGTACCCTTGTGGCCCTCATAATCCTCCATACTTACATTTACGAGCATAGGACAAGCCCAGGAGACTTGCTGATCAGAATTAGGGTGGATAGTCACCTTTAAGTCTCTGCTCAGTTAATGGAAAAGTGTAGCTCTGTGCTTCTGACTACAGGTGAGATAAAATCAGCAAAGCAGGTATGTTCCCCATGCCACCATCAGAGACAGCTTCTTCAGTGCTTTGAACTCATTTCCTTTCTGTTTTTTTGGCTAACCATTCTCTAGTGGCAGTTCTTTTGCCCTGAGTTGATGCTTCTTGCAGTTTAGAGACAGTGTATACTTAGGTTAAAAATAAAGATAGCAGTGCCTTCCAGAGAGCACAGTGATGTGATCTGATTTGACTTGTATATAATTTGTATATATTATCGCTTCTTGGTCCCTTGGCTAAGATCAAGTGTATAATTTGTATATATTGGTTGGAATAATGGGTCCAGATCAGCACTTCCTGTTGTGAAACTCTTTCCTAAATTTTACCAGGACCAGGCTCCCATCTACAGACATCTCATTGCATCCTCATTGTGTTTCCTGATGCTCCCTTAGGTAGGCAGGATGATTTCTATCCCCACTTTCTAGTGGAGATGTGGAGGGACTCAGAGAGCTCATAAATCAGCATGAGAAACAGGCTCATCTTCCAGACCTGTAGACCAAGAACTCTCAGGGAGATTCCCATAGAATTTATCTGGATATAGGACACTTGCTAGGTAAAAGAAGAGAAGATTTGTTAACGTGAAAGACAGAAAACCTTCACTGTCCTTTGGCAGAGGCCTGAGTGATGGTGATGGCTTATTGTGTTGAAGGCAGTACAAGTAAGGATCTTGACTTTGTCATTCCTACCATGATAGTATTGATGAATATTTAATTGGGATTATGCCAATGAAAAGGTTGGGTGGAAACTGCCAAAATCTCAGACTGAGATTGGTCATAGACTCCTGAAATTTAGTTCCAATTGCTGCTTTTTACCAACTGGAGGTGTGAAAGCAATTGAAAGGCTCTCCCTTCCCTTGCAAATGTTCTCTATTTCTCTCTCTCACACCCCCATGGCCTCCTGTAGCTTCAGAGAGCTAGATTGTACCCAGGGAGTATCTAAGGAGATCTTGCCTAGTTTTCTAACTACTTTCAAGAGTCCACGCAGACACACCTCACAGTGACCATTGTAGTTGTTCTTTAACAGAGGAGGACTAGGCAACAGTATTATGGGAAGATGTTTTCTTTCTTTCTTTTTTTTTTTTTTTTTTCCCCCTTGTCTAGGTTGCTGGGTCTCTGCCAGGGCTGGAGAAATTAATAGGAAATTGTGTCCTTGTTTTCCTTAGGGCTACATTATGTGCTCAGGCACTTGGCTCAGGCCTCTCTATAGCACTAGTTAGTTTGCATTATAAGCATTAGTTTCCAGAGCTGTTTCTACCATTGTACTGTGGACTCCCACTGAGCAGGGGCCAAACCTGATTCACTGTTTCCTTTGAGCACAGTCTGCTGTTGAAGAAGTTGGGAAGAAGGCATTGAGGAAAGATTCAAAATGCTTCATTACCCTGGTACGCTTGCCACAACTTGAGATCTGGACCTCCTGTTAGATGTGCAGAAATCCAGAACCAGCCGTGAGCTAGAGCTCCGGGGTGTAGCAATACTCAGGAAACATAAAATTCCTAAATGATTAGGAAGCAGAGCCAATAGGAAATGTGTTAATTTTGTGATAGAAAACAGGTCGTTTTAAACCCAATGGGCTAGAACAGACTAAGTCAGGATGTTGTCTCCCTGGAAACAAAACAATGGGAACCCTAGGCCAGTGGTCTTCAGATTTGAGTGAGGGTAAGAGTCGCCTGAATGATTTACAAAAACTGATACTTGGAACCAGCTCCTGAGTTTTGAATTCAGGCAATTTAGGATGGATCTTAAAATCTACTTCTCTGACTTTCTCAGGTGATGGGGTCCTATAGATCCACTTTGTGAAACATGCTGTCACTCCATAGGAGGATTACATGGCACTGGGGAGCATTCTTCCATGACCTCTGAAGGCCAGGGCTCCCTGGGAACTCTGCATATTTTGCTTTTGTATTATTGTTTCTTTGCAAATTTAATCAAAGGAAAAAAAAAAAAACAATAGAAACGATCCTAAAGAATAATGACAAACACCAACACACACATATACAAAGACAAAAGCTGCACATTTGGTGAAATGGTTTTTGCAGTGTTCTTAATTGGAAATTAGTTGAGCTCAAGACCAGAAGCTTCTGGTCTTGAGCTACGAATGGTCCAAGGCCCCTAGAGCATGCTAGGGAAGACTCGAGCCCAAGGGCACAGAGGCAGGGCAGGTGATTCAACAGCTCAGAGGAGACTGTGCCAGAAAGCAGGTGTGAGGAGGAGCCACAGTGCACACCTGTTCACTCCCCTGTGCAGCTGTCTTCTAAAGCACGGGCGCTTCACCATCTGTGCCTTTAATGTGGGAAACACATTTTAAAATATATTATTTAATTTAAAGTGATATTTGTCAGCTCACTGCTGTGCCAGCTCCCTCTTCACAGAAGCATTGCTGACGGAGGCTTAGTACAAAGAAAAGTAAGCTGCATGGTCAGCTGTCCAGGGGCTCAGAAGCTGGGCAGCAGTGGAAGACATCTGATAGAAAGCTGGGAAGCCTTTTGTAGTCAATGTGCCTTACCTTTATGCTGTCCTTAGAGATCTGGAACCTCCTGGAGGCCAGGGTTACAGAGCCAGCGATGGGCAGTTCTGAAACCCTTCGTCAGCTTCCCTATCCTTTTGCCCACTTTCAGTACAGATCTTGTGGGTTAATATTAATCACTCAGTATGTCTACCTCCAACACAAATCACACAAGCTAGTGCTGCTATGGCACATCCCTGCCTGATGCTGTTGGGGTTCATGCTGTCAGAGCTGGACCCATACTGTCTTTCACAGCCCAAATTATGCCTCTATGATGCTGGTTTGCTCCCTCTGCTGTGAAACTTCAGACTTTTCACAGCCTGGGAATGGCAGAGCCTTTCCTGCTGTGCTATAAATTCTTGCTTGCTCAGCCTGTACCACCTTCCACAGGGGGTCTCTAAGGGTGTCATTTTTTTTTTCTCTGTTGTCAGAAATAAAGTATAACCGCACTTTGTG
Source organism: Capromys pilorides (assembly GCA_004027915.1). Classification (NCBI taxonomy): domain Eukaryota; kingdom Metazoa; phylum Chordata; class Mammalia; order Rodentia; family Capromyidae; genus Capromys; species Capromys pilorides. The sequence continues at coordinate 9,797 of PVKN010013549.1, read as the reverse complement.
GCAAAAAGCAGAAGGTGAGTGAATGAGGTATTGAGGGACAGAAAAATTGGGTGTAGAGAAACTCTAGTTCTGGACAAACGTGGTTTCTGGTCAGTCTCTAGAAAGATCTTCCCAGTTAAGCGTAGGCCATGAGCTCAGGACTGCTTGATTTTTTTTTTTTTTTTTACAGAGATTAACTT
>PVKN010013548.1:0-19841 GCA_004027915.1 Capromys pilorides | reverse complement strand
CTAGGCATCTGGGATACGCAAATGGACACAACGCACAAAGGTCAGAGTCTGGGGTGAGAGGAGCAGTGGGCGACAGCAGAAGCAGCAGAGCAGAGGTTTGTGTAGACTGGGGAATGCGCTGAGGGAGAGGGCGGAAGCGCAGCACAGGCGGATGGTGGAAGCGGTTTCAATGGGACTGGTCAGAGGGAGTCTTGTGGGGAAGTTGATCTTGGAGCAGAGGTTTGAGGGAGGTGAGCGAGCAGCCCTTGTGGACACCTGGGAGCATCAGGCCATCTGGGCCAAGGCCCTGAAGCTGGTATACACTTGTGCATTCCCAGGATAGCAGGGGATCCAGAGAATGGGGGCACCATCACCATGGGCCATTGGCTTTCAGGGACACCATTGCTGGCCTTTGGCTCCTGCCTCAGAAGCCATCCTGAGCAGGAGCATGTGGTGCTGTGTGCCAAGCTGCTAAGGGGTCATTGATCGGCCAGTGAGCAAGGGTGAGGGAACAGATGAGGGCGGCTTGGCCCAGCAGGGCGGTGTGGGTCTGATGGGCACTGGGCATATTTTTAAAGTGGAGCTGATAAGATTTTCTGACTGCTAGGATCTGGGGGGTGGCAAGAGGAGAGTCGGAAAGGACTGCAGGGTTCTGACTGGCTCCATCCACCCAGGCGGGGCTCCGCGAGGGAGCAGCTTTGGCCTGTGCAGTCCCAGGCGGTGCTCAGACTCCAGGTGGAAGTGCTGGCGGGCAGGGAGATGCCCCGGAGTCTCTTGCCTGGACACGAAGGACTGAAAAGCTTCAGGGCTCCTGACCCAAAGCCGGAGCCTTGCTGGTGCTGCCTGGGGCCTCTGCCTCCTTCCCAAGGGCCACGTGACAGGCACATGACTTCTGATGGAGATTTGTGCCCTGACACGTGGCTGGCTCTTCCTGGCCTGCGCAGACAAGGGCAGCCCTGAAAGTGCCACGTTCCTTCTCATTTGCTAAAAGCTGAGTCCCCAAACCAGCGGTCACCTTGCCCTCATATCTGCTCTTGTCACCTCTCCGCTGGGCACTGCCAGTAACTACCCTGAAACCCGCCTTGAGTTGTAGATCAGTCTGCTGAAGATGCCTACATATGCAAGCAGCTGCAGATGCCAAGGGCCCTGCAGCCTTCCCCGGCCATGTCAGCATCGTTCTAGTTCTGGGAATTCCCACCCAAATTCCTCTCTGACTGCTCTAGAGAAAAGAGGTTCTGGGCCCGCTTAGACCTGCTCTTTTCGCCTCTCCCCAAGTTCCTGGGGGTCCATCACAGGTCCTGTCTTCCTGTGGCTCTAAAGCATGAGCTCTGTAATTCCTGGAAGCTGCTGGGACAGAGAGGGTCAGGGCGTCTTGGGAGAGCAGTAGGGGGCGCCTGACCCTGAGGTCCTGGGCCTGCGTTTGCTAGCTTTGCGGAACATCCGTATCTTAGTGAGTTCCATTTCCTTGCCTACTAAACTGGGGTGAAAGCTTGGCGTTGTGGCACACACCTGTGATCTCAGCACTGGGGAGGCTGAAGCAGGAGAGTTCAATGCCAGCCTGGGCTGCAAAGTGAGCTCAAGGCCAGCCTGAACTACATAGCGAGAACTGTCTCAAAAAGACAAAAGACAAAAAGAATTTGGACTCCACTTGCCTGAAATCACAGTTTGAGATCTCAGCATATGAAGCATCTAGACCTCAGCACTGGAGTGTGGAGAACACTTGTTCTATTTTATTTGCTTTGGTCCTGGGAACCAACCTCAGGTCCTGGTGATTGGCAGTAGATGCTTGTGCCGCTGAGCTCTGTCCTGGCCCGGGGGGCTCATTTTCACCCTGCTCCCAGGTTCCTTCTGTCCTAGGAGCCTTGAGACCCACTGCTGCACAGAGATCAACTTGGGTGTGTGAGGAACATAAGAGACTCTCCCAATTTTTCTTTATATCACACTTAGAAAGTTTATGTTTGCATATACATGCTTATACTGTATTAACGCTCTACTACTTATAAGCAAATAATGGCCCCTGAGCTGAGGGAGGGGTGTTGCAAATTTTTTAACTAATAAAGATGCTTTTGTCTAAAAGGTGGTGTCCCTGCTGTAGAGGGATGGTGGCCTTCAAGATGGCATAGCCATGTTTTTCCTTCTTCTGAAGAGTCAGTCGAGGCACTGCCACTGTCTTTGTCATTCCCTCCTCCATGGAAGCCCAGGGGTGTTGTGGTTCATGCAGTTTCTGTGGTTTTAGAGCAGGCCCCCAAGCCCCTCAGAGGCCGGAGCCTGCAGTGGGCCCAGCCCCATCCCTGCAGAGCCTGGTGGCTTCTCCCTGTGTAGTTCCTCAAAGACTATTTTTTCTGGGCAAAGCTGCCCTCAGGTTTGTAACCCTCAGACTTAAATAATAATGGTTTTATAATTAGATTCACAAGAGTTGGCCCACTCTTACTCTTTTAATTTGAAGAGCTGCTTGAGAAAATAGAAATTTCAAGAGAGTGGCACTGCATGGCCAGATCCTGGAAGTTTGTGTGGGGGAGGACCTGTCCTGCCTGCAGGGTGCTGGCTGGGCTCTGGGTGGGGGGGTGACGTGCTGGGCTCCTTAGAGAGACCAAGTCGAGTCACGGACTGTGCAGTGAACTACAGCCACAGAGTCCTGGGCCAGGAGGACGCAGCACCCTCGGCCTGGTAGCTCTCTGTGGGTGAGTGCTCCTGGCTATGGCCCTCTAGGGTCCTGTCCTCTCCCTGGGTCAGGCCAGGACAGATGGGCACAATCCCCGCCTCTCTGCGGCAGCTGGTCTTTTGAGAGGACACCACGCCTCTTATGAGTCTTGCAGGAGGGGCATAGCTGCGGTGTCTGTGCTTGTGGCCGCAAGAAGCCAGGCCTCCACCCATTTGTCCCCTTATTTTCCCGGCACTCCTGTCAAGCTCTGAGGAGCTGGGTATCATGAGTCCTGGGCAGCACAGACAGCAGGGGTTAAGACTGCAAGAGTCCACTGTGGCGAAGCTGGAGAATGCAGGTTTAGCTGAGGGCAGCTGTTCCATGACCTGGGTTAAACCTTGGAATAGTCCCTCGGTGCAGGCATGACCGTCCCTGGTTATAGCAGCAAGCCCGGGGGTGGGTCACCAAATTGCCCAAACCTACAGGACAGTAAGTGGTAGAAAGAGACTTCAATTTTATTTGCTAACTCCAAGGTCCATCCAACGAAAACAGCCTTGCCAAGCACAGTTGGACTTGGTCATGAGGTCTTCATGTAGCCAAGATCTTATTTGTAAGTGGGATGGTATCGGTATGAGGTATGTATGTATGTACCTGCATGAGGTATGTACAGATCACAGTATTATTATTATTTACAGTGAGTGATCCGAAGCCCTTGCTCAACTATTTCACGGACAGTCCATGAATAAGCCTAGCTGAGGAGAGGATTAGTGGGCTGTTAGGATGGGGTCAGGCTGCATAATCCGGGAACAGTTCGTGAACAGCTCCATGTCGGATCTGTGCAGTCAGGAGAAGGCTGAGCCATCCAGGGCCTGGCTCAGATCTGCTGTGGGCAGGGCAGGCCTGGAGCTCCTCTGTGGGCTGAATTGTGCCAGAACCTCCAGAAAGCAGCAAATGACACTGGCTGGAGTGCTTGGAGAGTTCCCAAAGGGAAAATTAAGCTCTCAGTTCCATCTTGAAACGAAAAGGTGGTAAATATTTGACTTAACTCATTAGTGAGGAGGCAGGAGGTGGGATTCTGAGAAGCCAGTGCCCACAAGGTTATGCGGACAGGAGCGTACACCTGGAAGCAGGAGCAGCCTCTCCCCCAGGATACGGCTGAAGCCAGGGGCCCTTCAACAGGGCAGCGGGGTCAGTTTGCATTTTATGTGAGTCATCTCCAAATTGCTGAGTCCTGCGACACTCTAGTGCTGGGGTGAGGTAAACAGGAAGGCTGGGCTGGGTGTAGGTCACACGTCATGTTCCAGTGAAGCACATGCATTTCCTTCTAACTCCTACTGCCAAGAAGTGAAGAGGGCGCTGGGTGTCCACCCCTGTAATCCCAGAACTCTGGGAGATGGAGGCAGGAGGACTGCGTGTTTGACTCCAACCGATATTTACGAATTCAATATTTTTTAATAATATTAATCATTTATTTACTTATTTATTCATTCAGTACCGGATCTCACTATGTACCTCACAATCATACTGATCCTCCGGTCTCAGCCTTCCCAGCACTGGGATTACAGGCGTGCGTTGCCATGCCTGGTTTCAGTAGCCGGCATGGTGTGTCTGGGATGCCGGGGCTGGCTTAGCATGTGGTACCAGGGATTGAACCTGAGTCCTTGTACTTGCCAGGCAGGCATTTAGACAACTGAGTTATTTCCCCAGCCTGAAATTTAGAAATTTAATAAGACAGTATCTCAAAGCAAAAAATAAAAACGAAGGAAGTGGCTGCTGGTTGATGTGTGTGGCAAGGGGCACTTGAGGCCAGATTGCGCCGGAAGAGCTTTCGTGTTCAGAACGTAGCAGAACCCAAATGTGAGGGCTGGCCAAACAGCTCAGCTGGTTAAAGTGTCTGCAAGAGGCGCAGGGGCCCCGGGGTTTGGTTCCTGGGCCTGCTGTGCCGGCCCCGCCCCAGGGCGCGCTCAGAAGGCAACTAAGACTGGGCGTGGTGGCGCGCACCTGTAATCCCAGCTCTTGGGAGGCTGTAAACAGGTGGATCACTATGAGTCTGATATAGTAGTGAGACCCTGAACACCTGTAGACCCTTCCCTAAAATACAAACAAACAAACAAACACCCCAAATGTGCCTGCAGTCTGCAGTGCTCCGCTTGCCAACCACAGCCGCTACCCGCCTGTTTCTGCTTTCACATTGTTCCCATATTTGCCAAGCCCCACTCTGTCACAGGAGACCCTTGCCTTGCCTGATAGGCAGTATGAAAGTACCTTCCTCTGCCAGTGCAGGGCTCAGGCTTTGGAGTAGGCGCACCTCTGGGCCACTTCTCTGGCTGCTGCTGGTCCCTTCACCTTCCGTAAGCCTAAAATTGCTGTAGCAAGACCAGAATTGTAGGTGTCCAGGCAGGAATCCAAGGCGGTAAACCCCTGTGCTCGGCGGGGAGAGGCTGTGTGTCCTGCAAAGTGTGCTTCAGTTTGTTTTTTGATTCAGGGCCTTTTTTTTTTAATCTTTATTTATTTATGTTATGGCCAGCTCAGCCTGCCCTGGGGGTGGGGCTGGCACAGCATATGGTGCTAGGTATCGAACCTCAGTCCCTGCGCTTGCCTAAGCAGGTGCTTTAGACCATTGAGCTATCTCATCAGCCCCCAGGGTCTTTATGTGTAGCCCAGACTGGCCTGAAACTCTCGGGGATCCTCCTTCCCCAGCTTCTGAATGCTTCTGAATGATTACGGGCGAATGCACCACAGCAGGTGTGTGTTTTGTTTCAAATAAGGTCCTCCAGAGCAGACTGCAAGGAACTGGCTTAAAAGCCACCTGGAACTACCCAGCCCTTTGTCCCCTGAAATCTCACGCTGAAGTCCCGGTGCCACTGTAGGGGTGTGCTGTCTGGAGAAGCAGGACGTCCTCGCCACAGGCACGGGAACGCGTGCGCCTCTCGGGCAGGACCGCGTCTCTGCAGTCTGTCCGTGCATGACTGTCCCTGTCATGTCCCCATTTCCTCCACTCGCAGGACGTGGCCTTGGGAACCGCCCTTCTTCCTCCTCCCTGGCTGCAGCCACAGCCTTTTCCGCTCTGTCTCAGGGCTGTACACTTTGGCTCTGCCCTGGCCGCAGGGGCCCGTGCTGCGTCTGGACCTGGGAGAGGCCCTGGGTGGGAGGGAGCAGGAGGCAGGCTTGGAGCTCAGCCCAGCCTCGTGGAAGCTGGATGAACGAGAATGCAGGCGGCAGAAGCTGGGCTCCTTTCTCCCAAGGCTGGACAGGCAGCTAGGGCCCCAATATCCTGCCCGAGAGGAGCGGCCTGGAAGCCAGGCCCGCACTGGCGCAATGGGCGCTGCTTGGAGGAACAGAGACCTGAAACTAGGGACTGCGCTGCTCCTCGCGGCTGGATGGGGACAGAGACAGGCCTGGTGCTGTCGGTGGAGCACCTTGGAGGGCATGTGGCTGAGAACAGAGCAGGGGTGGGCTGTCGCCAGAGCCCAGGGGGAGGACTGGGAGCTGAGCAGAACGCGCGCTGAACGTGTGGCTCCCGGGGTTCCGCCTTCTGCAAGGCGGGTCTCATTTTCTTAACCTAACAAGAGGCCCCCAACAATGTGACCCAACCGTGAATTTCAGTAAAACATGACTCAGAGGGCAAGCAGGAGCCGGCGGGGCAATGGGGGTCTCTCGGGGGGACACTGGCCCCCAGATGGAGGTGGTGAGGAGGGGATGGACGGGAGGACGGACACCAGAGGCCCAACCATGGTTTCACTGCGCGTCAAGAGTCTGGCCCAGAGAGAAATCTTCTTACCTCTTGGGAGACCATCTCTGTTCTATTAGTTTGCTCATGTTATGGCTGCTCTCGTCTGCCCACTTTTAAGTCAGACCTCCCGCCTGAGAGCGCGGGTGGCGTCACCTCAGTCGAGGCGCCGTCTTCGTGCGCAGCCAGCCTGGGAGGAGGGCTCCCGCTGGCCCAGCTATGAGCTGCCAGGCTGCCCTGAGTCCCACACTGGCGAGACCTCTGCTCCAGCCGGCTTGCTCCCTGGAGTCCCTGGGAGACAAGGCTGGGCGTGGCCTCAGATCCTCCCAAGGGTGCAGGGCATGGCACAAAGGTACCCAAGGACCGAGCCTCCTGACGTTGGCAAGTCAGGGGCATACAGAGGGGCCTACCCGATTTTGCCAATTTATAGAGGAGTGGATAAAGAAAATGTGGTAATTATATGCAATGGAGTACTACCCTGCCGCGAAGAAGAGGAAACGAGGCATTTGTAGGCAAGTGGATGCCCTGCACAACTGGAGGCCATAATGATGCCTGAAATAAGATACATAAGCTGAAATGGATGGGGGAAGAAGAAACGTAGGGAGAAGGAGGGAAGGGAAGGAAAAAGGGATAAAACAGGAGACTTGAAGGTTACATAAGACGCGAAGCTTATGTAAGTGAGAAAAGGACCAAGAGTAGGAGGGAGCATGGCCAGATAGAGAATGAGAGGGTGAAAAGAAGAAGGAAGACGCGTGGCACTTGATCAGCATGTGCAGCCCAGGCGCAGGATGACTAGGAGCAGCGAGGGGACGCACGAGGGTCGCGTGGAGCGCCTGGTGCATGGCCCAGGCCCCAGGCTGCGCGGGGGCGCCTGGGTCCACGTCCAGGTGGCTCCGCCGCCGCCGGCCCGCGTCTGCGCTTGCGCTTCGGTCACTCGGCTGCAGTACGGACAGTGTCATCTTCCGCTGCTGCGCTCCGTTGCATCCCTTTGATTTCTCCCCAGAACGAGCTGTGCTTGTCTCCAACTGCGTTTGCCTTCCGGGAGTGGCCTTGCCTTTTACCTCCTTCTGCGCTGCAGGCTCGATGCTTATTTTACAAATCCGAGTTAGCTATTTCTGACAGAGCTTGTTTCTTTGTAACATTCGAAAGAAATATTTTCTCTCTTGAAAAAATATTTAGTGATGCTAATTTTTATAGTGTAATCATTTCAATTACTTCAAAGCTGAGAACGTTAAAATTCCCCCAGAGAGACGATAAACACTTTTTCCAATTTTCTGAAGTTCTTCCATAATTAGATTTTAGATGTAAGTCTTTAATCAACCAAATCTTATTTTGGTGACTGCTTTATTTTTAATAACTTTTTGTATTATAAAATCAATAAAGCTTTATTATTGAAAAACAAGAAAAAAAGACAAACACAAGTAGATCCATCATTTTACATCTAGAGAAACCACCACTGATATTTTGATAAAGGAACCTCTGAATCATTTTTCCTGTGTACATGTTTATTTTTTAAAACAGAACTGTAACAGATTATAAATTTGCTGGCATCCTGAGTATTTAGCAACTATGTACTAACAACTTATTAATGACAAATATCAGTGGCATTAAATACTATTTCAGGAACATTATTTGAAATAACTACAGAGTATTGCACATTATTATTATTATTACTATTATTATTATTAATTATTTTGGTGGGACCGGGGTTCAAACTCACAGCCTTGCACTTGCCAGGCAGGCACTTGTGCCATGGAGCTATCTCCCTGGCCCTTGTTGCACTTTATAACTGTGTCTTAAATGACTTATTTGCCTATTGATTTTTTTAACTTTAATGTGTCTAAGATATCACTCCTAGGAATGATACTGCTATAAACATACATATAAATTTCTCATTACTTCTTTTGCACAAATTTAAGTAGAACCGCTGAAGGGTGGAAAGTTTTTATATCTATGTACTTATCTGCCTATCATCCATATCTAGTTTGCCTTTTCACCAATCTATCTTTTTTTTTTTTTTTTTTTTTTTTTTTTTTTTTTTTTTTTTTTTTTTTTTTTTTTTTCCAAATCTTTTTTTTTTTTTTTTTTTTTTTTTTGTACTGGGGATTGCACTCAGCACCTTGTACTTGCCAGGCAGCTGCTAAAGCCACTGAGTTGTCTCTCTGGCAAATTGCTAAGCAAATTGTTAAGCAAATTTCAATCGTTTTGAGTTCCTGCCCACAGCAAATGGGCGTCTTCTCCTTTGTCCCACATTCTACCTTTATTAATGTTAATTATTAACAATTTTGCAACTACAGGCCCTGTGTGCTGGTGCACACCTGTAATCCTAGCACTCAGGAGGCTGAGGCAAGAGAATTATGAGTTTGAGGCCAGTCTGGGCTACATAGCAAGATCCTGTCATAAAACAAAGGAACAAAACTGAAAATAAACACCCAAAGCCAAACAAGAAACAACTCTTACATTTTTAAAATTTCGTTCTAGGGCCGGTGAGATAGCTCAGTGGTCTAAAGCGCCTGCTTAGGAAAGCTTAGGCAACCACAGGGACTGCGATTCAATCCCTGGCACCACGTGCTACACCAGCCCCAACCCCAGGGCAGGCTGAGCCAGCCGTAATATAAATAAATAAATGAATAGATAAATAAATAAAGTTAAAAAAAGACATACAGATTAAAACTTCACTCTAAATTAATAAGCTCAAATGGCAAATGAATTTTTTGATTTTTTATTTTTACTAGTGGATCAAAATAGGATTTACTTGTTTTCATTTTTATATATTTTTTCATTATTTTTCTGTTGATATTATTGCTATGTTTTGTACACTTAATATGTTTTTATACAATTTTAAAGCTGGGGAGCAAATTTTTAAAGCTTTTCATGAATATAGTGGATATGTGTAAATGTACTATCTGCTTCTTGGCTCTGTCAGACCCTAACTTTTGACCCCATATGCTTATTTTAAAAATTTAATTAATTACTTTAGTTTTTCATTTTGAGTATTTGGTACAGGGTCTCCTTATGCAGCTCAGACCTGTAGTGATCCTCATGTTTTCAGCCTCCCCATTGCTGGGATTACAGGCGTGTGCCACCATGCTAGGACTTGGTCGCTGGCTCAGCATGTCCTTGGTGGGGTGGGGCCAGCATGGCATCTGGGTCTGGGGCTCGAACCCTGGTCCCTGTACTTGCCAATGCAGGTGCTCAGTCCACTGGCCCTCATAAGCTTATTTTTACTAAGTATACTCTCTCTATCTTGTGTGCTTCTTCCAGACCTAGTCCAGTTTTTCCTTTTTTGGAGCAATTCAAAATTCATCAAATTTTGAATTTGATGTTTACCGTTCTCATTTTTGCTTGTATAGGTCTTCAGACTATGCATGTAGCTATACAATGCTGCCATTACTTGGTTTTTAAGATACTCTGCTCTACATCTTAACTGGAGCTTGCGTTTCCACTGAACATCCTATTTTTGAGATTTGTCTCTGTTAGTAGAACTGTCATGAGTGGTTCCTCTAAATGCATTGCTTGCCATTTGTTTGTTGGGCTGATGGATGCTTGTGGTTTTTATTCACAGCTTTGTTTTGCCATTTTTTATTATGTCTTGTGTTATGGTGAATTTTCACTATCTACAAACGACAGCTTGTAGCATTTACTCCTACAAGTTTTGTTTGTGTCTAGTTGTCCCCCCAAAGCTTCACATAGTCACTGGGGTGGACTCTAGAGGTTGTGGTTAGTTCATAATCCAATGCTGAGATCATGGGTGTGAGCACTACAGCCACCCTGGGACAGACAGCCTGAATACCACGCGTGAGAGGGAGACCTGCCGGCTGCCACAGCCGCGGCTCCTCCCTTTGGCTCTTGCTGTTTTCTGCCACCATGAAATGTTGCCCTCTGCCACTCTGCCTTGGAGCCAGCTGATTATGGACAGAAAACTCCACAAATGAGCTACATAGATCTATCCTTCCTTAATTCTAGGTGTTAGGTATTTTGTCCCAGCAGTGAGAGAAAAGTAATTGAGACAACCTCCAATAATATTTTTATATATTTTTGGATTATAAGATATCCATTCCTTTAGTGTTACTAGATACTGGCCATTTGTTCCTCCAAATGGTTATTTCAATGGACTCGTTTCAGCTAAATGAGAGGGTTCCTCCCAGTTTCCCACTCCATCGCCACTTCTTGGTGATGTCAGGTTCATTTTCATAAATGTAAAACAGCACCTTATTATTTCATTTTTCAACTTTCCGATGGGCATCTTCTTACGTGCTGCCGCTGGTCATTGGGACTTCCCCTGTTGCGTATTATTTAGGTCTTGTGCACACGTTTCCTTGTTTTACTACTGCCAGTTAGTATTCTTGGTGACTACTGTGTTAGAAACATTTTCCCCTGGTTTGCATTTTGTCTCTTCCCATTCCCTGGTATGTCTTTTGTTTAAATTTTCATGTAGTCAAACGTATAGCTTTCTCCTTCAGGAATATCCTCAATGCCTTTATTTCTTTTAGCTTTCACATGTACACACACACACACACACACACACACACACACACACACACACACACACATAAGAGCAGTTCTCTAATAAGAGACGTCCTGTGAATGGCTTCATCTTTGGCATTGGTAGGACTCACCATTCTGAGACACCGCATGCTATCACTTTAATTTATAGATGCAATCTATTAGCCTGGGAAAGATGACTTTTCGGCCTGTGCTATCAATTGAAGACAGTAAACAGATGCCGAAGCAAGTGATTTCTTCCCTTCATGCCCTCAGCAGACTTTTTAAATTTACATATCAGTGCCTTAACATTCAACAATTATTTTTGAAAACTCTGGTGTGTACCTGGGCCCGGTTCTAACCTCTCAGACCACCTCTACTGGGATCGGCACATGTGCACAGTGTCACCCTAAAGCTGTATACATGCACCTGTCTACATGCACCCATCTACGTGTGCGGGTCTATGCGTACCTGTCTACATGCATCCGTCTACGTAACCTGTCCACGTGCAACCATCTATATGCACCTGTCTACGTGCATCTGTTGACGTGCATCCATCTACGTACACCCGTCTACATGCATCCCTCTATGTTCATCCATCTACATACGCCCGTCTACGTGTATCCGTCTACGTCCATCAGTCTATGTACTCCCATCTACATGCATCCTTCTACGTGCATTTGTCTATGCGTATCAGTATGCATGCATGCTCTGCAGGTACATGAAGAGTGGTTCACATCTGTTAGGATAAACTAGAGAACAGTGATGGTTCCCCATAATTCAGAACTGATGACTTGGAAACATTGGCTTTTCAGTGTGTGCAAATACTGTTCAGCAAAGCTGTTCAGATGATTATATTTCTTTAAATGGGTGAGCTATTTCCTTATCAATGCTCTCCATCTACCCTCCACTACACTTTTTGTGTTTTCTACATCTTGTCTTGCCAGCTTTATATTTGGCAATGTTCAAGTCTAAGGGCTTTGTTTAATGATCTTTTTGGAGAATAAACATCTAAATGTATTGCTTATTTCCAAATGTATTTATTATTCAGTCTTTATATTTTATTTTTGTCCTTTTTATTAGTTTCTTTCTGTTTTCATCTTCTCACCCAAAGATTTTAAGTCAAATGGGCTCAGCGTTCCCAGGGGAGGGCTGACCTGGTGTGTGGTGCCAGGGATCGAACTCTGGTCTCTGCACTTGCCTAAGCAGGTGCTTAGTCCACTGAACTATCTTGCTGGCCCCACTTTTTAATTTTTAGAAAATAAAAGCTTAAAGGTTACATTTTCACCTCTGAGCTCTTACTTGGCCACAGAGCCCCTTGCTTTTGATGGGCAATGTTAGCTATTTATAACAGTCCCTAAATTATTATTATAGTTTTAATTTTCTCCCTCACCTTTTTGCTGAGGTTTTGTTGTTGTTCCTAAACACTTCTTCTTCTTTTTTTTTTTTTTTTCATGTATTTAGTAGATGGTCTACAGAGTCTCACTACGAGGAGACTTGTAGTGATCCTCCTGTTTTAAGCCTCCCAAATTCTGGAATTACAGGTGCATGCCACCATGCCCAGTCTCAATCACTGTCTCAGCATGCCCCAGGGCAGGGCTGGCCTGGCATGGAGTGGGGGATCGAACTTCTAGATTTTTATTTTTAAATAAGGTCAAACTTACAGAAATGTTTATTTATTTACTTATTTATTTTTGTCTTTTTAAGACAGGGTCTCGCCATACAGTTCAGGGTGGCCTTGAGCTCACGTTTGTAGCCCAGGCTGGTCTGAAATTCGCACTGATCCTCCTGCCTCAGCCTCCCAAGTGCTGGTATTGCAGGCATGCCGGCATAAACTTACAGAAATGTTAAAAGATGAGTATAAAGAATTCTTTTATATTCTTTATTCAGATCTACCATTTGTTTATATTTTTTTAATTGCTCTGTAGGCCCTGTCCCTAGGCTTACAGAATTTTTTTTCTGAGACATTTGAGTATGCATTCATGGAAACATGCAAGCCTAATACTTTGTTATCTCTTTCCTGAGACAGACATCTTCTTATAAAGACCAATAAATTTAACAACTGAAGTTAGGAAATTTCATATTGACATTATGTGATCATATGATCCCATGGAGTCCACATCTTAGCTGTCAGTTACCCCAGGACTGTATGGTACACCTACATGTGTGTCCATGCCCTTATCCCTCATCTGTCTGCCTATCGTCTGTCTACTATCTGTCATCTATTTATCATTAATCTATTTATCCATCAAATGTCTATCATCTATTGTATCATCTATCATCTATGTATCCATATATTCTGTCTGTCTATCTATCTATCTATCTATCTATCTATCTATCTATCTTTTTAAACATTTTTAATTTTTTTTGTATTTAGGACAGGGTCTATAGGATCTCACTACATAGATCGGACTTGTAGTGATTCTCCTGTTTTCAGCCTCCAAAGCATTGGGATTATAGGTGCATGTGCCACCACCAGCCTCAATGGCCATCTCAGTGCTCCCTGGTGGTGGGACGGGCACTGGTGCAGCACTGGAACCCCTGGCTGCTGTGCTCTGCCTAAGCAGGTGCTTTAGTCCATTGAGCTATCTGGCTATCTATGTATCTATGTATCTATCATCTATCATCTGTCATCTATGTATATCATCTAGAGAGTTGAGAGGGAGAGAGACTGAGGGTGTGGGACTGATGGGTGATGATAGGGCAGCCATTTACAGTGGCAGTTCGTCTACACTGCCATGGTCTACACAACGCTGAGCCATCAGCATTTAATCCTTTCTTGTGCTCTGGCCTGCAAAGTCCACCTTGAGATTCCTGTTTCCCAGCCCTCCATTATGCACTTGCTGTCTGCTCACAGTGGAAACACTTCAGAGGAAGAAATGGGGTGGCAGCAGTTGGCACTGGTCTCAGGCCACGAAGAGGCCAATGCCATGCACCGCCATGCCAAGTTTCTAGCTTTTGCTTTCAGTCACCAAACATTCTTGACCACTGTTATTGTAGTTAAAATATAGACTATTAAACAATAGGATTGGAACTCCTGACTTATGGCTTTGGTTCTTTCAGGTCTTCGTTTAGCGTGTGTGACACAACCGACTCTGCAAAGCAGGGGTGGATTTTTAGTTGCAGGGTCCAGGGTTCAGAGAGGATTGTGAACGTTCCCAGATCAAGCAGCAGTGAGGGACAGAGCAACGGTGTGAATCCCAGGCTGCTGGCTTCAGGGCTGCAGGTTAGGTCACTGTCGTGCCCAGCATCCTTTCACTGTTTTAACTTTTATTATTAACACTCATTTCTTTTTCCTGTTGTAAAAAAAATATATTTTCCCCCCTTGATTCATTGTTGGCCTTGAGAGTTACTACGCATGTTTCCAGTGTATCTAAAATACTGGCGATTGGGATTTGTTTTTAATTTTTAAAAAAGTGAGTCCTTAGCCTTAAAATGAATGCAAACCTCCCACTGCAACTACTTTCTTTTTATTTATTCTGTTTCTCTCTTTTTTTCTTTCTGTATTTAGTACAGGGTCTACAGAGTCTATAGGGTCTCACTACATAGATCAGACTCGTAGTGGTTCTCCTGTTTTCAGCCTCCCAAGTGTTGGGATTACAGGCATGCCACCACGCCCAGTCTCAATCGCTGTCTCAGTGTGTCCTGTGTGCAGAGCCAACATGGCACGCTAGGGAATGAACCCTGGCCACTGTATTCTGCCTAAGCAGGTGATTTAGTCCGCTGAGCTATCAGGCCAGCTCTCACTACTTCAGCCATCTATGCCCTCATAGCTGATCTTATGTTTCTCAACATTCCTGGGAGCTTCTTTGTAGCCCTCCCCCATCATTTTGGCTTCAAAAGACCTCTTATGTGATATTAACTTTAACAACTGTTATCTTTTCATTATGTCCATTTTTTATTCTTATTTCTGCATGTTTTCGTTACAGGCACCTTTTACAAATTTTTATTATTATTATTATGCTACACTGGAAACTGAGCCCAGGACTCTGAGGGAGAGCTACATCCCCAACCCTTTTAAAATTGTTTGTTTAGAGACAGGATATCCTACAGTTGAACCTGCGATCCTCCCGCCTCAGCCTTCCAGAGTTCTGGGACTGCAGGAGTGGGCCACCTAGCCCAACTGGGTCTCATGGTTTGATCCAATTTGAGCATTTGTCTTTGGAAGGTGGAATGCCCTCCAGGCCGGTAGACGCTGGGGGGCAGGTGTGTTGTGCTCCTAGCCCTCCGCTGAGCACTTTCTGTGGTTGCCTTAGGAAGGTGTTGCCGGTGCCCCCGCCCCTCCCCCCCAAGTTCCCATACTAAACATGCCAGGCTCACAGAGCTTCATGAAGGCCAAAGGAGATGAGGAACACTCAGGAACGGAAGGAAGCAAATTAGAGCAATTATTTGTGAGCTGTCCTGCCTTTCCTTGTGATAGACCCAGAGTCTGGAATATTCCTAACAGGCTCCTAGGCAATAGCGCAGAAAGCAGCTATCTGTGCTCCAAGGGGGAGCCAGCCCTGCGCGCAGCCCCACCTCACACTTCTCTCTGAGCAAAGGGCAAAACTTACACAGAGGCCTGCAGAAGGCGGCGGCCTCGGTCTCGCGTCCCGTGGTTCCTGTCGCCTCTGGCTGCCCACACAGCTTCCTGGCTTGGCCTGGTGCAGGGGCTGCAGGAATCCCGGCAGTTACCTCAGCATGCAGCTGTGCGGATGTGAACTCCGCGCTCGTTGGCCGCCCGGGCTGCAAGCTGTGCCGGTCTCTGCGCTTCACACCAGGCCTGCAAAAAGGGAAACCCAGCGAAAGGAAGCAAGCTGTCTACTTCCTGGGTTACGCTTGCTGGTCGGAGGAAGGGAACCGCAGAGGAGGGCTCCTACCGTGCTGCTCCCGCAGAGCACAGCTGGAACCGCGCTGTCCACGGGCTGGGGACCTCGAGCTGTCCACTGTCCCCTGTCCGCCTCTGCTCCCGGGGTCGGAGCGTGGGAGGAGAGCTGCAGGAACCCGAGCCTTCCGTTTGAGCCCGTTTTTAACTTTCCTAAAGCGTGCTTGGTAGTTTAGAATCTGGATAACCTTCAATCAGACGGCGCTGTGCTGCCAAACTGACCGGTCCACAACGTGACAACCGGGTGAACTCCAGAGCCACACCAGTTATTCTTGCTGAAGTGGCTTCAGACCTCGCGTGGCTTCTGCTCCACCACTCGAGGAAGGGACGGTCCGGTTCCCACCAGACGCAGCACAGCGGTCTCCTTGGACGTTTTGGATAATCATAGCCATCAGATCTCATGTTCAGCAGAGAATTTCTGGGTCCCTCTTCAGAGGTTCTGGCCCCACAGGTCCAGGTCCGGGACAGGGCCCCAGATCCATGCTCTGGATCTTTTGCTCACTAGATGTGTGACTTTTTACAAATTATTTAGCCTTCCCCAACCTCGCCTGAAAAAAAGTGGTGATAACATCTTTCTCGAGAGTCCTATGGAGAGAATCAGAATCCCGGAAGTGAGCCAAGCCGTCTGCTCCTCTTTGTTGCATGGGTCACCTCGCCTGGGTTCCTGTGCAGATTGTCTGGAGGTTGTTTAGCACAGGTGCAGGGCTTCTAGCTTACTTTCCGAATTTGTTTGGCACATTTTGTAATGCTTTAGCCGTTTGCAGGTTACTGGGGCTTCCAGAACCCACCAATTCCCTGTCTAATGGTGCTGGATGTGTCTGTGTCACACCATGCTCAGACTTTTGCAAGGACTGCCCAGGTTAGTTCTGAGACAGGAGTGCTGTGGGCTTTTCCTCTCTCTCTCTCTCTCCTTTTCCTTCCGTCTCTCTGTCTCTTTTTTTCTCTTCTTCTGTCTGTCTCTGTTCCTTTCTCTGTCTCCGTCTCTCTGTCTCTCTTTCTTCTTCTGTCTCTCTCTGAGTGTTTGTCTGTCTGTCTGTCTCTGTCTCTGTGTCTCTCTTCTTCTGTTTCTCTCTGCCTCTGTCTGTCTGTCTTTATCTGTCTGTCTCTCTTCTCTCTGTTGCTGCAGATGGGACCCTCACTGAAGCTGGGGTGGGGTTGCTGGGCTGAGGTGTGGTCCTGCTGAAGGACCACTACAGATTTTTAAAGCATAAGGAGAAACACGGGGAGAAAATGAAGCACTTTTGCGTGTTAACCTTGCTGACCCAACTCCAAACCTTACTGACCCAACTCCAAGAGAGCAACCGCTTGGCTGGGCCTGGGAGACACTGAGCTTGCGTCTGGTAACAGAGCCATGCAGGACTTGCAATGGGAAGGGCCCGGAGGAGGTGGCAGCTTTGAAGCCTCCAGTGTGGTCTGCTTCATTCAGTTCAAACAGACACACAGGCCTGGGTGCAAAGGCAGTGCCCTGGTGGCCGCTGGCCTTCAGGCGGAGAGTGTGGCGGCTCTTGATTCCCTAGAGGCTGCCCGGTTGCAGAAGTGACTGATGCTTCTTGAGGATGAGGGAGTCAACAAGGACAGGGGAGCAAGATGCCCAGGGGGGCCACAGACAGTAGGACAGGCTTGAAAACACAGAACAGTGAACACAGGCTCCCACAGAAGGAGGAGCTCAGAGGCTGGGGTGTTGCTCCTGGTGGGCGATCTGTCCTGCACTAAGGATTTCTTCATGTTTTGTGCAAACACACATAGACTCTTTGGAGACATCAGAACTGAGATCCTAGACATTTTGGTGGAGAGGAAAGAAAATTCATTCAAATAGATGTCACAAAGCAGGGAGAAATAACTGAGAGAAAGGCCCCAGAGAGGGGCCACGGTCTGGGCAGTGGAACGCCTGGTAAGGAGCACCTCTGAGGGAGCTCAGTGCCTGCCCCTGCACGTGGCCACCATCCTGGAGCTGCGGGCCCAGCAGAGTTTTCTCCTCAACATCAGCGGCTGCGGGGAGACCTGCCCTGCATAGCCTGAGAGGTGCATCTCCTCTCCCTACGCACTGCTCTTCCCGTTGGCTGAAATAGCCACAAATGAACAATAAGAAAAACCAGCAAAGCAAAGAATCCAGGGGCATTTTGTCCTTTTCGATAAGAAACTCTATCAGGCCCTGTGAGTCAGAATTCCTCATCGACCTTCAGGGGACAAGGCAGGACTGGGGCTTGGGGAGGGGATGGGGAGAAGCCAAAATTCAGGATGCCTGACGCTCATTGGAGTTCTCGCAACAGAAAGCCAGCTAGGTGGTGTTCTGTTGTTTACCTAAATCAGGGTTAATTGCTCAGTTTCGTGGACAAAAGTTTAACCAAACCAGACGCTCTTCTTTGTCCACCCGACAGTCATCTCCATCTCTGTAAACGCTTCCTGGCTCTCTGTGCCGGGGAACTTGGAGCTCCTGTCTTCTAGTTCCTCTTTCTTCTGTCCTTCTTTCTATCCTGCTCTGTCAGGGGCATCATGGAGTGCTGTACTTCTATGAAATCAACTTCCTGAGCATCCGCCTTGCCAAGGCAGATGATGTTTGCTTCCCGGGGTTTGGCTTTATCTCACTTAGCGTAATGCTGTCCTGTTCTGTCACAGTTGCCACAACAGACAGAACCTTTGTTCTGTCAGGGTGGTTGTACTCATGAACACTCCCAACCAAAGTTTCCTTTTCTTCGAATCCTGGTTGGCATTTGCCAATTATTTCTCTCTTTTGTTATAGCCATTGTTACGGGGGCAACAGGGCCGCACTGTAAGGTTTTTGTTTGTATATTTTGCTTTGGTTTTTGCACTTCCAGGGATGGGAATAAAAGGCTCACACAGACGGGGCAAAGAATAATCCTTGAGCTCCACTAGGGTTGGATTTATGTTTTTCTCATGGATAGTGAGAAAACTGTTGAACACTTTTTCTTATCCTAGTTGGCCATTTATACATGTTCTTTTCAGAAATGTCTGGTCGGATAATTTCCTTTTTAAATTGTAAGATTTTGAGTTCCTTATATACTGCAGATATTAATCCCTTATTGGATGAATAATTTGTAAAATTTTTTTTCCTGTTCTGTTTAAATTGTTTTCTTTGCTATGTAGATACTTTTTAGTTTGATATAATGCCATTTATCTATTTTTGCTTTTATTGCTCATTGCTTATATTGAGGTCTTTTTTTCCCTGTCTTTTTGAGACAGGGTCTCACTATGCTGTCCAGGCTGGTCTTGAGCTCACTTTGTAGCCCAGGCTGGTTTTGAACGTGCAAAGACCCTCCTGCCTCAGCCTTCTGAGTGCTGGGATTATAGGTGTGCATCATGCCTGGCCCTCAAAATATTGGCTTAGTCCTTTTGTTTTTGGTACCAAGGACTGAACTCAGGACTTTGTGTTTGCCAGGCAGGTGCTTATGCTGCTGAACTATCTCCCAGCCCCATGTTGAAGTTTTGAATAACTTTCCTGGCATTTTCTTCTAGAACTTTCATAGTCTAAGGCTTCACATTTGTTTCTTTGGTCAGCTGAGTTGAGTTTTGCACATCATGAAAAATATTGGTCTAGACTCAGTCTTCTGCATATGCATATTCAATTTTGAAAGCACCATCTAGTGAAAAGATTTTTCTTTCTGTAGTGTATGTTTTTGGCACTTTTGGTGAAGAGCAGTTGGATTCTGATCATTTCTGTTCTCTATTGTTTTCCATAGATCTGTGTGTTCATTTTTATTCTAGTACCCAACTGTTTTGTTGTTGTAGCTTTGTAGTTTGTTTTGAGGCCAGGTTTGTGTGGCTGCCAGCTTTGCTCTTTTGCTCAAGATTGCTTGGGATATTTGGGATCTGTGTGGTTCCATGCGAATCGCAGGATTTCTAGTTTTAGGAAGAGGGCTCTAACAGGGATTGCATTGAATCTGTAAATCACTTTAAATAATATGACATTTCGCTATAGTAATTTTTTCCATTCATGAACATGGTATGTCTTTCTAATTTTTGATGTTTTCTTTGTTTTTTTTATCAGCATTTTGTAATTTTCATTGTAGAGGTTATTCTCTTTCTTGATTAAATTTGTTCTACGGTTTTTAACTTCCTTGTAGCTATTGTGAATAGCATTGTTTTATTTTATTTTTTAGCAAGTTCATTATTGGTGATGAGTT
>PVKN010013547.1:0-19837 GCA_004027915.1 Capromys pilorides | reverse complement strand
GGAAAAAAAAATTGTTCTGTCAATTTGAAATTTACAAAATGACTGAAATGACTTGTCTAGAGCCCTTAGACATCAGAGTTTCATCTGTGATGAAGAAGACATTAACAAAAAAAGTCTCAGGAATCTTTAGGCCATTAAAAGGACCTATTTAAGAGAAGTGAGCTTTTTGTAAAGTTACTCGTTCAGGTCTCTACCCCACATCTTCCTAAGAACTAGGTTAAGTGCTACAGATTAGGGATTAATAAAAGAGCTTAATGCAGATGGAAAGACAGAAGAAATACACAATTAGAGGGCCAGCCAGATAGCTCAGCAGATTAAAGCACCTGCTTAGGCAGATGCAGGGGCCTAGGATTCGGTGCTCGGCCTGCCATGGCGGACCCGCCTCCCCAGGGCATGCTGAGGTGGCAATTAGACTGGGCGTGTTCCTGCACTTGAGAGGCTGAAAAACAGGAGGATCACTACACAATTTAGATCTGTGTGGTAAGACCCTATAGACCCTGTACTACATACATTAAAAAAAAAAAAGATACAATTAGAGTTCAGTGTGATGGGCTAAACACAAGGCTTTGGGAACATAGGTGGGTGAACAAATTTTTAGTGAATTGGGAAAGACTTTCTGGACAAGATAACACGAAATAAAGAGATAACAAATGATTTAAGTACTATGAATATATGATGATTAAACTCATCTTAAGAGATTCAGTAGTGGGTTCCAATTAATTAGAATGGCCCTTAACCGGACAGTGGGTAGTATTTTCAGGGATAGAAAAGCCAACCCAGGAGGTACATGTGTCTGGCAAAATGTTAAAAAAAACTTGAATGACACTAAGACCAATGAAATGTTGGATGGCATACAAGAAACCTAACATACATCTGTTAGCTTAATTGGGGAAAAAAATTTCATACTATACTTTATTAAAATTATTCAGAAAATTGTAAAATTCTTCTCTTTATAACTTACAATTTTGTATAGGTAAAAACTTAAAAGGAATGCATTATTTTATCAGAATGTTTCACGTGTACAAATGATGCTTTAATCTTTATAAATCAAATTTAGAAGGAGTGGGAAGTCCCTGGCCCCTTAAAGGAACTGAAGCCTGATTATAGCACAGAGATAACCATACACAAAACAAATTACCTGCTAATGTAAGATAGTATATAATTTAAGTCCTTAGTAAGCAGATATGATTTTTCTTCTTGTAGAAGTCAAATGCAAATGGGAAGTGTGGGCTGGGTTGGGTGATCATAGGAGACTTTCCTGAAGGATTTAAGGGCATTAAAGCAATGAAACTCCTATCTTCACACAGATGAGCTAGCAAAAAAGAGTTAATTCTCTGCAGTATCTAATTCAACAAGGAAATTTGCTGATTCCTCTGTAAATGTCTTTAAGTACTGATACCTAGGGTCTCTTGAGAGAAATAGGCCCTTTATTACTTAAGCAAAGGAAAGTTGGAGAGATCTGTGCTTGACCCTACTCTTTTTTTCTAAGGTGAATGAATCCTCAGGGATGAACTTGAGAGACATGATGTTGTGATGATGGCTAACATTTGATGATTATATGCATTACCTCACTTACTCTTACAACTCTGTGAGGCCTAGGTATTGATATCACCATTTTATATGTTAGAAAGCTAAACTTTGAAAATTTAATGACTTAATACAAAGTCATGCAAAGAAGTGGTAACTCTGGGATTCAAAGGATCTGCAAAGCTGTACTCTTCAAGTTATTGTTATAACTACCACCAGAGTTTACTCTGTGACATTGTGAGATTCTGACTGGAATTTTACAGATGAAAGTCTGGACAACACATGGCTAAACAGGACAGACACCATGATTCAGACTCCTGGCCCCCTCCCAGCCCCACAGCTCACTTCCACTGTTCTGAGAGAGAATAGCCGGCCCTTGGGAGAGCAGATGCAAGAACCTGAGTCTGAACATGGTTCTGAACCAGACTTTTTACACAAGTAAGTACTAAAAGTTCATTTTCTTGGCATAAAACTTACAATTGTTAAACAAAATAAAATTAAGAAAAACTTTTGTTGCTAGGTATGGTGTACATACATGTAATTCCACCACTTGAGAGGCAGGAGGATGATGAGAAAAAAAAATTTGCTCATCACAGCTGGTGAGATCTTGAACATGAAGCCACAGAGACTAATTTATATTTAAAGAAATGTAAAAAGTCCATAAGGTCTCTTTTAGAGACTGAGTGCCAAAACTGCAACCCAGAATCCACTTATTGCTTGCAAAGTGCCAACACTGCAGTTACATTTGAGTACTGAAGTTGCAGTTTAGGAAAAAAACAACTCATACCTTAACATCTTGCGTTTAATTTTTTTATTTTTTGATTATGTATTTGGTTGTTGCAGGGTCTCACAGTGTAGCTTGAACTCATGGTGATCCTCCTGCTTTCAGCCGCCTCAATGCTGGGATTACAGGCATCTACCACCATGCCCGGATTCTGTTGCTGGCTCAGCCCACCCCGGGAGCAGAGCCGGCATGGACTGTGGTGCCAGGATAGAACCATGGTCCTGTGCTTGCCTCAGCAGGCACTTTAATCCACTGAGCTGTCTTGCCAGCCCCCAACATCTCGTCTTAAAAGAAAAACACAGTAACATGCATGCTATGGGTTTGTCACCAGTGATCTACTGGAACAAACTGTATTATTAGCTTTCATTTTCTTCCCTTTCAGTAGTATACTAACTTTACCAACATGAAAAGGGTATATATTAAAGTGAAGTGAGGAAGACTTTGAAAAAATTTGGAAATATTAAATAGATAAGAGTTAGTATTATTTAAGTTACATTTCTTTGTTGTTTCTGTGCCAAGAAAAATATTTTTGCAAAGTCCTGCATGTTGCCAATGAAAGTACTTTTTGCTCTTGTTTAAAAAAATGTTTTTTTCGGAGTGTGGCATATGCCTGACCTCTCAGCACTCAGGAAGCTGAGGCAAAAAGATTGCTATAAGTTCAAGGTCAGCCTGCACTTAACACAGCAAGACCCAGTATCTTGGGCCAGAGATATAGCTCAATGGCACAGCACCTGGCTAGGAAGTATGAGGTCCTGAGTTATTCCTGGTACAAAAAAAAGAGGGGGGGGGGAAATATATATATATATATGCTAATTTTAATTGGTATTGACATTAGGCAGATCTCTTTCTTTTCAGGGGACTTCCAAGAAACTTAGGAACTGAGTTCTCAGGGCTTCTGCTAGGCAGTTCATAGTCTTAGCAACAAATAAATAAGACTATTATTTTCATCATCTATTACATTGATTACTAATTTTTGGTTACTTTTTTCATGCATTTAAATTGTTCCTAGATTAAGAGTCTTTAAATCTTATAAATTCCAAGAATTAGTTGCCCTTTGAGAATCAGTATCTTACCTTTTACCCACATTGGCAATTAAAATGTATTGTGTTCCATACTGTAGAGAAGGCAACGGTGATTTGTGATTCTTGCTTTTAAAAGAAAAGCTTAATCTTGTGTAGTTTTCCATCCAATTTTGAAATTATTAGTTCTTTACTTGTGTTTTTGTGTATAGTGGAATAATGCTGTGAATTAGAATTCTAACCTGACCTTAACAAATTCAAGTAAAAAGAGGTTGAAAATTTGAGGGCCGGTGACATGGTTCAGCTGTCTAAAGCACATGCTTAGGCAAGCTTAGGCAAGCGCAGGGACCACAGTTTGATCCCTGGCACCACGTGCAGCACCAGCCCCCACCCCCAGGGCAGGCTGAGTTGGCCATAATATTAAAAAATAAAATAAAATAAAACTATTTGAATTAGAAGTATTCAAGCTCTGACTTTTGACAAGACAACTTTGTACTAAATTAAGGTCTTTCTCGAGGCTGTGAGGCTGATCATTGCCATTCACTGAATAATCACTCGTGTGTGTGTGTGTGTGTCTTTTTGAGGTAGTCTCGCTATGAAGTTCAGGCTGGCCTTCAGCTCACTTTTGTAGCCCAGGCTAGTCTCAAACTCACACCGATGCTCCTGCCTCAGCCTACCAAAGTGCTGGGATTACAGGCGTGCGCCACCACACCCAGCTCTAAATAATCATTCTTGAGCTGCTAAGTATCCCTTTGCGGTCTTGTTTTCTCTTGCTTTATACCACAGTTCTTTTAGCTCAGCCTTACAGATTTAATCAAAGTATTATCCCCACAAGACATAAAGATGGCTAAAGAAGATTTCATGTGACGGATTTTTGTCACATGAAAAAGCTTGCATCCTGTAAAATTTCCAAGGAGCATATTAGTGCAAGTTCTGATTGTTGTTAAGTATAGAGTGAAGGTGAAGATTTAACTATCAGGACTCAGAAATGTTATAAGAATTTGTAGATCTCCATAAATACAGTATTGATAAAAGACTATGGGGCATTCAACTGCCAGGCCAGTATCATTTTTGTTTGTAACTGGTACAACAGCCTCAAATAAGTTGAAGTGCCTTTGTTGAGTAGAGAGTTGGTCATTAAAGTTGACTGTTTTTGTATTAACCACCACTCCAGCCAGCTTCTCTGAGACAGATCTTTTGGGGCAATCTTGCCCTTATTTGCAGAGATACTGGAATAAATCCAGCTTTTATTTATAAGGATTAAAGCCAACCAACAATAACTTTCTCAGCCCTGGGGCTCATTAGCTAATCCATCATCTACTGCCACAAAATGACTAATAGTCCCTCTCTTTAGTCCACAGATGCAGATCTCTTGGTTAGGCCAGCCGAAGTTAGAAGACCTGAATAGGAAGGACAGGACAGGAATGAACTACATGAAAGTGAGAGCTGGAGTAAGGCATGCTGTGTAAGTGTTGACTATCAAAAGAACATAACAACTGTGTTTTTCAGATGTTTAGTCTTAAAATTACAACTGTGGATATGCTATGCACATAGTATAACATAAACTTTTGAGATGTTGGGCATTTAAAGCCGAGAATTCACCATTTGTCAGTAATGTGGCCTACAACAAGCTCTAAAACACCTGTCTCATGCTGCTTACTTGTAAAATTGAGATTATAGTATCAAGCACAATTTGGGGGGAACTGTCACAAAGCGAATTTTTTTTATTTACATATAAATGTTATTGCAGTTAATTATACTGTACTTCTTTCTGATGAAATCTTCAATGAACCAAAGGAATGATCCTTAATTATTTTGTAGTGCAGTATCATAATTTGTGTACTCTATAAATGATAATTATGTTGGTTAGAAGAGCTAAGGAAGAGCCAGGACCTGGAATTGGATGAATATACAACTGCCTGACTATACCTTTTACTTACTAGTCGGGGTCTAATGGAAGAAGATGCTGAGCCCATCTTTGAAGATGTGATGATGTCATCCCGGAGCCAATTAGAAGACATGAATGAAGAATTTGAAGACACCATGGTTATTGATCTGGTAAGGAAATCCATTAATTGTTCCTTCTCTTAAAATATGTGGTGGCATTGGGTTAAGATGATGCTCTTGTTCTCAGAAAAGGTGACGAGTGGTATCATTGATCAACAGTGATCACTTAGATGAGCTTTGTTTTTTTAAGCCTAATTACATTTGGTACCTTTTTATAGAATTTGGTTCCTTCTTACAAAAGCTCACACCAAATCTTACAGCATAGTGTTATTAATCTAGCATCTTGTTCTTCAAACTGTATTCTGACATTACACTCTTGTACTCAACATAGCAGTAATATGCAGATCATAGAATGTATGTGTTCAGTATAAAACATACTTGAAATAAATTTGAGTATATATCAAATATGTAGTAACAAAAAAAATTTTTCAAAATATATGGTAGTATAGTTTCTCGGGAGTTTTCATTAGCTATAGATAACATGTTGAAACAGGTATAGGTAAAATGACATGGGGGAGAAAATACAGTGGAGAAACTCAGTGAAACAAGATTATAAGGGGACTGGTACATAGATGTACATCAGACCATTTTTCAGGGCATCAGTTGGCTAGGACTGCCAAATACTTTCTGTAGACTGGGTGACTTAAACAGCTAAAAATCCTAGAGGAATATTTTAGAGTTTGACTCAGTTTCACTTTGAATCATCTCTTCCTAGCTTGTAGATGGCTACCATCTTCATCTTTACATGGTCTTTGCCATACATCTCTTATGAATACAACAGTCACGCAATTAGGGCCTACCCATATGACCTAACTTTACCTTAAAAGTCCTATCTTCAGTTACAGTCACATTCTGAGATTCTAGGAGTTAGAACTTGAACATAAAATGCGGCAGGGCTGTCATAGTTCAGCCCAGGACATTCTGTTTTGCCTATGTTGGGATTCCTGTAATAAAAAGTTTGGAGTAACATAATCTTTTCCTTACAATCTATCTACCCTTCATAGTCCACCCCCTAAAAGCTTTGCCTCTACCTACTTTGGAGATTTCACTAAAGTTTACCGTTTAATATTCAATCATCTTTAAAATTATTCCATAACTCGAGAGATGTTTGTAGACCCCAAATTATATGCAATAACATGTCCAATTTCTTCATTATCATTTGAAAACCCCTTTTTGTCTAGTTTGATAGCTAAAAGCAAAAAGTACACTTGGACTTTTTAAAAATCTGTGCTTCATGTACTTATAGCCAGATTCTCCTTTCAAAATGAACCCTAATGTTTCTGTATACTCTCAAAAATGTTAGCTGCTTATCACAATTTATTATCTTAATGGTCATAGGGGAAAAAAGTAAGTTATAGTGATTTCTCATCGTAGCCTCCATCAAGAAATCGGCGAGAGCGAGCTGAGCTGAGGCCAGACTTCTTCGACTCTGCAGCTATCATAGAAGATGATTCAGTAAATATTAATTATTATAAGTTTTTACTTATGGTTTCTGGGTCTTGAATATTCATGAAACTAATAATCGTGTCTCATTTTTCTAGGGATTTGGAATGCCTATGTTCTGAAATCTGAAGAAAATTTACAAATCTGGAACTCTATTATTTAGAGCTAGAGGCCTATATACTGTGATAGCTTCTATGGGGGAAAAAACACTTTTGATGTGATCTGATTTGTTTTTTAATCAAATGATTAAGGTCAATTCCCTTTTTGCAGTGACAAAGAAGAGGAGCATGTAAATTACCCAAGGAAGTGTTGATGAATGTCACCTCAGAAAGACTGACCCAAAAAATCATTTGTGTCCAAATGTTGGACTTATATCAATAAGATGTGTGTTTTTCTGGAGGAAGGAAAAAATTTTAAATTTTTAAAACAGCTGTCAAGATAAACACTGTTATACACCTGTTTTATGAAAACTCAACATTGAGTAAAAAAAAAAAATATTTTTAACTTTATTTTCCTGTTGTACAATTTAAAAACCGTTTTAACATTTTGCCTTTTTATGTTTTAAAAGCTAACCATTTTTATTAAACCTATGAGTAAGCAGCTTATCCTAATTGCTGAAGAGTGTTTTTGGAGCTCACTGGATTTGGTTGACCTTGTGAATACAGAAACATGAAAGAAAATCCTGACAAATTAAGGCGAAATTTTGACATCGTGCATCTCTGCCAAAAACCACATACCTTCTGTGGATATGGATATGAATTCCCAGATTTTATATACTCTTGAATAAAAAGGTTTATTTTTATTTATAAGTGGACATAAAATAAATGTCCATGCAGCCATTTTTCCAACAGATGCTGTACACCATTCATTTTATATAGAATAGGGAGATTCGAATACAGTGCATTTTCTATTGGTATTTGTTCTGTGCATTTTTAGCAACTTCTACCAGCAAATAAAGTATTCTCAGTAAAACAAAACTGGTTCTCAAGTTATCAGTTTGCTGTTTTTACCACTTATTTCATGCCCTGCCAAATTCAAGTTACACAGACCTCCATTTTCTTACAAAGATAATCATGAGGAAATCCTTTGCCATTCAAAGGTAATTTAAGTGTAACATAACTGTCTACTTCCCATGCACTTAATACTCTTATGCACTAATTTTGTGAATTAAGTTTGCCAATTATAGAAGTATGTGCTGCATAGAAATCTTTAGAGGAAGAAATTCCTAAGCTTACCTTGAAATACAGCTTACATTTCAGTGTTAAATGTGCATATTAATAATTCTTTGGGGGTAGGAAATTATGCGTCTTCAGGACAGTCTTCAATGGTTTAGAGTTACAATCTGCTTAAGATTTTTTAAGACTTGGTATTATTTTTTAAAGACCATATAATTTCTTCCTAATTTTCAATGTAAGCCTCAGAATTTCCAACCAATCCATCCACAGCTGTTTCTGAGCTGTTTTTTTTTTTATGTAAATGCAACAGAATCATGAGGTTTTCTCTTTACCAAAAATGAAAGACATTTTGTGTGGAAAAGCAAAATGGATTTTATTCGACCTTTAGTAAACAGACACAAAACATATTTCTCACAATTGGTACAGTTGCAAAAAAAGTTGTGGTCACCAAAATGGCTTTAACAGTTAATTCAGCAGTTCCTGGGCTAAGCGGGGGGCGGGCTTCACTGGAAGAAAAAATGCAGAAATAATTGCACAGTCCACTCCACACCGCCCTGCAGTTCTCACCAGGGAGCAAGCATGGAAGAACCTGGCACACCTGGTTCTTTGCTTGACAGTCTCTTGTGCAAAGCAGATGCCAACTTAGAATTACAGACTACCAAGCAATCTACTCCAATGGGTTTCCAGTTCAGTTTGAAGTCAATCAAATTTTTGTATTTTCAGTGTCTCCTTGATTGGTTTTGCTAGTAATTCTGTACATTGTACATTTGCAATATGAGGTTTTTTTTTTTCCTTTTGTACAATTTGAATCTGATGCTTCACCTTTCCTTTAATAAACTATTCAAAATCAGGCCTGTGGTAGTCATCCTATTGTTCCGACTAGGTAAAGCTTCACACTATTTGATTTCCTGCTTGCTCTTCAGAGAGTTTGCTGTTAAGATTTGTTAAGCAATAAGTTGGCTATAATAGGTATTTTGTCTAAAAAAAAAAAAAATAGGATTAGCTCACAAATTTTCTTTCATTCCTTCGATTTCCTCAGAATGAGTAGGCTAACTTGTCTGTGGTTTAAGAGGGAGTTTCCTATGGGCCAAGTTTTAGATTGTAGCCTGCGTTCTCTCCCTCCCCAAGCTCATGTAGCCATGTTGATGCATGGTCCTTTGAAGATGATGCAGATTCTATAGAATCTCGATGCTGCAGAATACTACCCCAAACATTTACCATGGTATCAGACCACCTTGTTAAAATAGCACAATTTACACACTTCGTTTCCTTTTGCTGAGTGCATTAAACAGCACAGAATCCCTATGCAGATAAGGCAGTATAAGGAATAAAAATACCAGGTGAACTCTCCAGGTGGCCAGAGGAGGACACTGATAAGGACATTTTTGTGACAGCTTAACTTGGAGGCTACAAGCTTGAGAGCAGATAGGTCTCTCCCTACGCATGACTTTGCTTAGGGCCTGACAGGCTTCCAAATCTCTGAACTGACAATCCATTCATTGGCTGTACTCCAAAAAAGACCTATGAGTTAGGGAAAACCAAGGGTGTCTTTAGCAAAACATCTGTGTTGCCTGCTCAGACTTTTCCTACCTGATCATAGTCAGTGTTCTGTCTGTTCTGTCCGTGTTCACCAAGTGCAGGGTGGGGCGGAGAAGAGCCTGAGCTACATCTATAGGTATTTTGTTTCATTTTGTTTTGAGATGGTCTCACTAAATTCCCCATGCTGGCCTCAAGCTTGCATTCTTGCCCGATCTTCCCAAGTAGCTGGGATGACAGGTGTGGACTACCCTGATCCAGGAGGCAACACTTAGAAGAGCATCTTTCTGCTCCTGAAAACACAATGGGACTATTTTCACCATCCAAGACAATAGGTAAACTATCAGAACTTAATGACTGCAGCTGCTTCATCCACTAAAATATGACAGTTCTTCCTCATAGGCCCAGAAAAAGATAAGTCAATGCCCAAGGATTCACAGCTACTACTCAAAACAGTGGGATCATTTGCTGACAAAAGCAGCACAAGAAGATGAGGACCAGTAATTCTCAACAGAAGAATAAAGCCACAGCTCTCCAGAAATCCTTTGGAACAAGGAAGATAAAAACATGCCCATTTGTCAGAACAGGTGAAACCTCAGTTCATCAATTCCCAGGCACAGTGTCAACACTGCATCTGACAGTACGTGTCACAAGCTTCTGACTGGGCACATCACATCTTGAGCACCAGTACCAAGCAGAAGCAGTGCAGACACACAGAACTAAATGGGGAGGCAGGACACAAGACATGGCCAAAAGAGACAATGGAAGAATCGTCACAAAAGACTAAAAAGCAACAGAAGCTGCAGTTGGGCTGTGCTCCTCATTGCTCCAGCAGCTCGTAAGGAATTACCTCGCTATAGTCAGTAGCACTTTGGGTTCTGTGGCAAACAATCCCAGGGAAGCAAACCACCACCACACCTCACTAGGTTTGGTACCCAACCTTTAGGAGTTTTGTCCTGCCTGCCTCATCAGCCCTGTAGCAGTACTTTCTACGGTGAGAACACAGCATTGTAGACAGACATACTTGGGCTCAAGTCTCGGCTTCTCCACTTATTAGCTATGTGACTTAAACAGAAGTGATTTGTGTAACTCATGGTTAAGGTAGGTATAGCAAGACCTAAGCAGTGTGTCTCACCTCCCACAACTGACATCTCGCAATCTGAAAGCAGACACTTGACAGCCCTCTTTGTGAGGTTTTTTGGTTTAGTTTTGCTCATGGTTGTATTTTGTTTGTTCGTTTGTTTGTTTGTTTGTTTGTTTGGAGTGATTTGCCCTTAGGGTGGAGGTGATGGAAGAAGGAATTCCTGCACAGCACATAATGAGAAAACTCCACTGTCCCCAAAACATTCTGCAGTTTTCCAAATCTTACTATTCTGATTATCACTAAGTTTGAATAAAAGCAACTAGTAATACCCATGCCCCAGACCATGCTGTCTTGAAATTTCTTCCACCTGTTACCTTTAAACTTTGTCTCCTAAAAAGTTTCAAGGATGGCAAAGACAAAATGTAATGTCAGAATATAACACAAGGCGGTACCAGTCCAATTTTTAATAAAGCCCTAACAGCATGTTCATTAATGGTCCACACTCCGGTCAGCACACCCCTGCCCCTGTATGGTGACCGAACCCAGGGCTTCTGTTCACCATTTGTTTTGTTGTTGACATTCTCAACAATCTCTCTGATTAAATACTCTTGAACTTGGAATTTTCCTGCTTCAGCTTCACTACTGTTGGGATTACAGCTATGAGCCATCACACCTGGCTCTAATCAGAACCTTCTGAGCCAGTGCCAAAGTCCCCAGTATAATGTTATGCTTAACATTTTGCCTTTCTCTAGTCTACTTCTAAATTTTTCCCGCAAGCAAATTCCAAAAGCTGACCAGCACTGTCTAAACTCACAGCAAGTACCACTGCTTGGTACTAATTCTCTGTGCTCATCAGTTTCTGTTAATTTTTTTAAGCTGAAGTTTGTCCGTACAATTTAGGTATATACAATGATCACATTGATCATAGGGATTTTGTACCTGTTACATCACATACTTCGTGTTTCCCTCCAATTCCCCTCCTCTTTATCACCTCATCTACAAAGCTTTGTTTCCATTTTATCCTTTTCTTATTTTCCTTTTCTCATTTTTTTCCCCTCCGCAGTTCCCATTTCCTTTTGAGCAGTTTCTTCCCATTTCACTATATCTCTTGTACAGCTTGGTTCTTATTTACATTTCAGTTTCTCATACCAGTAAGACACTACAATATTTGCACGTGTCATAATTATTGTGTTTAGGAGCTTAGGTCCATATGTTTAGCAATAAATGCCTTAAACATCCTTTGTGGCATATTCATATTAAAATATTTTTTTATCAGTTGGTGCACATTTGGGTTGTTTCTAAGATTCTGTAATTTGTCACAATAAACATGGATTGCCTATATATGTTGCTGTTGTGTGCTTTTAATTTTGGGGAAAATATCCTGAAGGGGAATAGCTGGGTCAAATGGGACCTCTAGCACTAGTTTTTTAAGGAATCTCCACACTAATTTCCCTAATGGTTGCACCAGTCTACATTCCTACCAATGGTAGAAAAGGGTTCCCTTTTCCTCACAACCTCCCCCGCGACATGTTACTGATTTTTTGATAATAGCCATTCTTTCTGGAGATGGACTCAAGTTTTTAATTTGCATCTGTCAAATGATCAGTGACATGGAAATATTTTCATGTCTTTATTTGCCATTTGTACTTCTTCATTTGAGAAATGTATATTCATTTCAGATGCCCAAATTTCAGTTCTTTATATGTTGTATATATCAGCACTTGAGCAACTGGCTAAAATTTTTTACCCATTTTGTGGGTTACCTTTTGACTCTGTTGGTGATTCCTTTGGTCATTTTATTTTTTTAATTTACTGGTACAATTTAGGCATACATAGTGACTACACTGATTATAGGGAATCTGTATCTGTACATGATGTATCTTGATTTTTTCCCGTCCCTATCCCTTTCCACACCCTCTTCCTCTCCCTGTTCACAAAGCTGAATTTTCATTTTATCCTTTTCTCATTTTTTCTCTTCTCCCCCTCCTCTTCCTTTTTCTGCTTTTCCTTTTGAACAGTCTTCATAACATCTATACATCTACGATCTTATTTATGTTTTCAGTTTCTCACACCAGAGAGAACGTGATATTTATATGTGTCTCCAATTTATTTCACTTATGGTGTCAAGGTCCATCCATTTAGCTATAAAAGTTTCCATTCTGTCTTTCTTTATGGCTAAGTAATACTCAGGCATTTGAGTTGTTTTCCAAGAGTCAGTTATTATAAACTGTGTCACTATAAATGTGGGAGGTGAGCACGTGTCTTCTGGGTATCTCCCCAAAAGAATTAAAAACATCACACCACTGGTCGTCAGGGCCTGTGGTAGTGAAAGTATAATGGAGACCTGTTCATCTCATTGCACCAGGAAGCAGAGAAAGAGGCTGGGTCCCTGTGTAAGGGCACATCTCCTAGGACCTAACTTCCTCCCACTAGCCTGCATCACAGCACCTCCCTAGTGCCACATGCTGGTGACCAACAGCCTTTGGGGGACACTTACCAATCCATAGCGCTGTTAGAAATAACCACAGTCAAAAGTGGGCCTGTGGGTTAGCTCAGTTGTTTGAGCACCTGCTTCGGCAAACCCAGTCAGGCACGGGACTATGGTTTGATCCACAGCTCTACCTGCCATTCCAGACCAGCCCTTAAGGCGGCCTGAGCCAGCCAAAAAAAGAAAAAGAAATAATCACAGTCACACGTAAAGTTGACCTGGAAACAATTGGACACCAAACTGAGCTGAAAGACACATGGAGCTTTGGGCCTAGAGCAAGGAAAACCCTCAGTGGTAATAAAACCCAAGCCTCTCAACAGACAGCAAAGCCCATGATGAGACATCTTAGAACAGTGCTCCACAGCTGACCATTACACTCAAACAACTTTAAATCTCTAGTGTTGGTTTAAGTGTTGATACACTGCACACAGAGCAAAATAAAATCAACAGAATGGGCAATTTTTTGAAGTTATCTGTAAGCTTACGCAAAGAACTCTTTGATAAATACACTCCGTTACTAATCCAAGTGACTTAACCATGTTCTTCCTGTTAAAAAGAACTAGGAAAAAGTTCAGAGCTTTACTCGAGTTACTATTGACATGGCTGTATAATTTTAAAACTTTTATGCACTGCAGCACTGAACAAACAAATTATACATTTAAGGCAATGGAAGCCCAGTTCACTGCTATGGGAACAAACTTAAATATGGGATGGGGGCAGGCAAAGAAGAAGCCATGGCACTGGACTGTAATTAGGTTTGAACTCATGATGTAAAAATATATATCCCACATTAAACACAAGTTTATCTAAATACTTCCTAACTGGATGCTGAAAATGTCTAGAGGAAATGACTGTCCAAGGGCCAGCC
Organism: Capromys pilorides; assembly: GCA_004027915.1. NCBI lineage: Eukaryota > Metazoa > Chordata > Mammalia > Rodentia > Capromyidae > Capromys > Capromys pilorides. Next base: position 5,906 of record PVKN010013547.1, on the reverse strand, counting down.
AGATAGCTCAGCAGACTAAAGCTCCTGCTTAGGCAGAGTGCAGTGGCCAGGTTTCATCCCCTGGCATGCTGTGCCAGCCCCATCCCCCGGAAGCACTGAAAGTGATTGAGATTGGGTGTGGTGGCGCCTGTAATCCCAGCACTTGGGAAGCTAGAAATAGAATTACTACAAATTAATTGTAGTGAGACCCTGTAATGTGAACAACTTTTATCTAGTACCAATTTTAGCCTCTGAATGACACCTACTGAAAGAATCCTGGGCTGGGCAAAGAAAATACAAGTTAAGCCTAGCACATTATTTTCTGTGAGAAAATAACATACACTCAAAAAACTCCTGGGCATATGGAAAGAATCTGAGGACCAGCTGTCATGAGCCATGTCAGGAAATTCTGAGCATCAAAATGAGTAACAAGAAGATAATGGTGGCATATACCTGAAATCTCAACTATTCAGGAGGCTGTAGGAGGTGGATCACAAGTTCAAGAACAGTCTGAGTAACTCAGGAAGACCCTATCTTACCTCAAAATGAAACTTGAAAACAGCGTTAGTGGTATACCTCATGCCTTCCTAGATTCAATACCCCTTTCTACAGTAATAATACCCCACATATATCTTTTGAGACAGGATTCTACTGTCAGTAAGTTGCTCAGAGTGGGCTCAAAATTGCAATCTTCCTGTCTCAGCCCTCCAGACAGCTGGGATTACAGGTGTGTGCTACCATGCACACCCCAATAACAACACATTAAAGAACGCAAGAGTTTAAACTGATACCAAGAAGAGAAAGGTCTTAGTTGCTTAAATTTCTGGTAAATATTGATATAGAACTACAAATAACATTTTACACTCAACACAATCATTAAGGCAGGAATCGTTAGGGGATAATAAAACGTGGGTGAAAGTTTGTTGACGTGACTTAAAGGGCACTCCACTAATTATTGACAAAGGGAAAATAGCAAGCTTGGTAGGAACACTTCTGTAGCCACATGGCCAACATCAACTACCAGTAAAACTGCTTTTTGATGTGACACACTGAAGAGCTACATTTATAACTGACCTTATCTAAATGTAAGTTGAGGACTTCTACAAAATGGCAAGAAAGCATGCGTCAAAAATGCGCATGTCATAAAAGAAAAACTATGGAGAATAATGGACTTTGTTCTCACAAAATACTAAAGTACAATATTATATAGCTTAACATATTTATGAAAAGATGAAGCAAATACACAAAATGTTAGCCAAAAAATGTAAGTTAGTACTGCTGAGAGAACTGCAATATTTCTATAGGCTTGAAATTTTCACAATAAAGTTTTTTAAAATATGAGAATGTATTTCTGGAAACAAGTCATCACGGCATGCTACACCTGACCTTGCACCTCTTCTACTAAACAAGCATAATCACAAATACGCCTTTAGCCTTCAACTATTCACATGAGAGAGGATAAATAGAATCACTATCTTCACAGTAAGAAAACTGAAGCCTAAGAAATAAACATCTCGCTTAAGTATAAAAGATTAGGGTTGGGAAGATAGCTCAGTGGCTTAAGTACCTGCCTGGCAAGTACAAGGTCCTGAGTTCAATCCCCAGTACCAAAAATAAGAAATAAAACATTATTCTTAGAGGAAAAAGGAAAAATATGCCAAAGTATTGTATTAGCCCCTCCTCCCACCGGGGTGCCTGACACATGCTGAACAAGTGATCCATGAGGCCTAGTTTGCATTACTATAAAAAAAATGCCTGTGGCAAACTAACTTCATAAAGGAAAGAGGCTTATTCAGCTCAGGATTCCAGAGCTAAATTCCTGAAGGACACGGTGATGACACTGGCTTTGTTCCGAGGGCTTCCTCCCGGCTGGGTCACATGGTAGAAGCATACCTATGAGATCACATTGCACCAGGAAGCTAGAGAGCAGGGTCCCACGAAACGAGACAGCGCCCTGCCCCAACAGACCTCAAGCGTCCCCACTATGTCCCACCTTTACGGGCCCTACTCCACACCAGGCCTACTTCACACATGAACCTTTAGGGGACAGAAACCACGACTGCATCAGGGGTGCCAAAAATCGGTCAGTCTTGAGTGATAATTACATATTATTTTCTTAGTTTCACAGATAACATTTCATAAAAAATGAAAATTTATACTCAAAAAATACCAATTAATATTTTTAATAAAATGAGTAATTTTATAATATGGCACAAAAGAGATCCTCCTAGAACTTAATAAACCTATTATCTATTCCAAATTGTTCTGATATTTAGAGTCCCAAATTTTCATGATGGCAAAGGCAGGACTAGGATCTTGGTTCAGCTTAGTTTTTTCGTCTTTTTGTTCTTTCCTTTGTTCTGTTTGTTTACAACGGAATATTTGCATGTTTCCGCCAAGGACGCTGTACCTTCTTGCTAGCCAAGACGTCCAAGTCGCAGCAGATTCTGGCACGAGTGGAGGAAGGCTGTATGATGTCATCCACAAACCCTAGTAAGCACAGCAGAGGGGGTAACCACAGGCCCACACGGTGCCACCAAGCCCACCTGTGCTCAGCCCACCATCATCCCTGGGCTCCAGTGATACAGAAGCACCAGGCCTTGCCACCTCCCCAGTCCCAGGACTCTGCCTGTCCCCCTACTGGGCCCCTCAACTTCTGCCTAAGAGCACTAGGCAAGAAAAAGACAACGTCACCCCCTTCCCTACCCATACTGCTCCCAGGCCTCCACCCTGCCAAAAAAATTCAACCAAAAAGAAAGAAAATGCATGGTTTGTTTTTTTTTTTTTTAATGACTCCAGTGACTTTCCTATCCCTGTATACAAGTCCTCTTAATGTCACTGCAGCTTCTCTCATCTAGCAGTGCATCCTATCTGGTCTTGAGTTACTTTGGCCAATAAAGTGCAGCAAATGGGATAATGGGAACTTCCAACCCCACGCTTCCAAGGCTCCTGCAGCTCCCACACCCTGTTTGCTGCCCACAAGCAGACACTGTGGCTGGCTAGTGTAAGCCACTAACTTGGGAGAGGATTTTAGACAATGCTCCATAACGGGAATGACCCTAGACACGTAACCCCTTCACCAGGGCTGTTTTAATCCTGCTATCCATAAATAATCATGGCCCATGGAGACAGCCCTAGCCCTGCATGGTCCACAAAGTAGAAGGAAAAGGTAAAGGGCCACAATGTGAGACATTCTGGAGAGAAAGAATGAGCCCAAACGAATGAACAAAACTGTCCTCCCACCAGGGCTCACCTCTCACTGCTGCAGGAAAGGGGTTGGCGAACTTCTCCACATACTCTGCCTGGGCAGCTTCCACGTCCTCATGCCCTTTGAAGATGATTTCTACAGCACCCTGTCACAAAGAAATAACGAGGTTCCCTGGGGCAGGGTCCCAACCAGGACAGACCAGCCAAGTCATTATCACTGTGTGTGGTTGTGAACTTCTTGGCAAACCAAAGAGTGCTGGGAAGTGCCAGCTCCAGGGGTAACAGCCGAGGGACATGAACCACCTCAGCCATCATGACTCCAGGGGCTGCAAGATGGGATGCCCAGCAGTTGTTCCAATCCCATTCCATTGTGATAATTAAGTGACTGTGTCAACTAGGGCAAAAAGTGCCCAAATAAACAGTTCTCTGTACGGCTGACAGGATTTACTGAAGACAGAAGGCCCACCCTAGGCATGAGGAACAGCAACTAATGGCTTGCCGTCTGAGTGGAATAAAAGGGAAACACAGAAGGAAGTCTCGCTTCTGTTTCTGCAGAGGAGCTCCGGTCTTCACCTTCACCTTGGATGTCATCTGCTGGCTTCCAGTGTGACTCTTCAACCTCCAGCCCTGACCTGTCGGCCCATCTGGTACAGCCTGTTCAGCCTCCTGATACAGACTCGCACAGGGCACTACGGTGAACTGCAGGCCTTTCACTGGATCCTTTGTATCTCGAACAGACAGCCCAACTACGTAGGCAGCCACTGTAAGCCAATCTTGTAAATTCTTATATACAGTGATAACTTGGCTCACTAACTTCATCCCAAGATTCCAGGAAAGATGGCCACAATTCTGTTTTTCACATGATACAAAGTTTGTAGACAAAAACAAAATTTTGCCAAATACTATTCGCAAACCAAACTGTTTGCAAACAAAACATTCATAAACTGAGATACTACGGTATCTGTGTATCTTGCATTATTAAATCTGTTTCTCTAATACGCAGTGTCTGATAGATACGCTCACCTCCATCTTTATTCTTTGTCCTTTCAGGCCAAGATGTTTGACCTATTTTCCTCCACTAACTCCATCATTCCCTCCATTAAGAGGAACTAACAGTATGGTTTTACTTTTCCATTATCCTGAGCTCTGAGTACATGAGTAGGTGGCCAAAGGAACACAGATTCACCTACAAGGATGGCCCTCAAGTCAAACACCTACAAGTCAGGAGTAGGGGCCCTAGGAGTTATCTGCTCCAACCTCATTAGCTCTTCTGAAGCAGGAAAAGAAAGGAAAGGAAAATAGGTCAGACAGCACAGAGTATGTCACCTATAGTCAGGACTATGGCTCAGGTTTTCTATGGGCTCCTGGGCCTTTCGTGGTGCTGAGGTAGTACTGGGAAGAACATCCAATCTCTCCAAGGTTGTAGTCAGCTGACTCAACCTTCTGCCCTTTCTATTTATAATCTCAAAACCCACTCTGGGGTCCTTGCCATTCTGTTCCACCTGATTCCCCTGCCATGGAGACACCAGCATATGCCCTACAGTAAGAGCGGGGTAGGACCAAGCACTGGCTTTGGAGCCTCACAGGCGACATACCAAGACCCAGGCCCTGCTTCCTACCCTCGCCCGTACCTCTTCCCGAAGCTTACCAGCTATGCCCTGAGCTCCCACTGAGTAAGCGAAGTCCCCGGATCCGGGAAAGACGGAAGCTAGAGATCCTCACCTTTGCCCCCATGACTGCGATTTCTGCTGTGGGCCAGGCGTAGTTGGTGTCGCCAAGAAGGTGCTTGGAGCTCATGACATCGTAGGCACCTCCATAGGCCTAGAACAGACCCACCAGCTGGAGTCAGACCCTGAGGACAACCACCTCACATCCTTAAAAGGCCCCATGGAACAGAGGCAAAGGACAATCTGGGCTTCTCTTCGGCCTCCGGGCCTGACATCTTTAAGGCCATCTGCAATTAATGTTTTATGTCTTGCCTGGCATTTCCCCTCTGTCCTTTCAGCTCCCTCTGTTGAAAAGCCATAGACATCTCTCCAGGGCTGGAGATGCTGGACTCTTCAGTGATGACAGAGTAGACCTTGTTGAGCCCTGGTGTCATTCAACCCCACCTCCTCAACGGTCATGTGGCTGGCGGCAGGGGCACTGAGGTCACTGCCCCCAACATGAGGGCCTCACCTTTCTGGTGATGATGGTGACTTTGGGCACAGTTGCCTCAGCAAATGCATAGAGGAGCTTGGCACCGTGCCGGATGATGCCCCCGTACTCCTGTGCTGTGCCTAGGCATGAACAAGAGTTAGCAGATCCTCACAAACATCCCACAAGGTCTGCCTGCCACTCACACCTGCGAGGTCTTCTTGTACCTCCAAAGGGGGCCAATTCTTACACGGCCCTATTTTCTGGATACCCAGAACATAAAAAAGTCACAAATCCTTAAGGAACTGTGCAAGAAAAACTTCAAATAAAATTTGACATTCTACTGGGCAACACCACCTCTCCCAGTCCCACCTCTGCTAATGACTTACCGGGCAGAAAGCCAGGGACATCAACAAAAGTGATGAGTGGAATATTGAATGCATCACAGAATCTGACAAATCGAGCCCCCTTCACAGATGAATTAATATCCAAGCATCCTAGAAAAAGAGATTGTACATGCTAGGCATCTGGGCAATTCCCAGTTCTACACACAGTGAAAAAACATTGTTCTCCACCCTTCTGAA
>PVKN010013546.1:0-19843 GCA_004027915.1 Capromys pilorides | reverse complement strand
CAGGTGTGGGGTGTGTATGGCAGGCTCTTTGTGCAGGTGAGGTGTGTACAGGTGTGGGGTGTGGGCGGCAGGTGTGCAGCTGCCTAGGCTTGGAGCAGCAAGCTAGCCCACTCACTCCCACATCCTGCATTCTCATGAGGCTGTCCCTTCCTGTCGCCTGCCTCAGAAAGGCCTGGATCAGGCGACTGACCCTTCCAGATGGGAGTGACGGTGGCTGCATTCCTGGTTAGCAGCCTCCTGCCTTCAGGATGGTTCACCCAGGTGATCATGGGCCTGGTCTTCTCTGTTAAGGTGAAGCTGAATCTTGATCCCAGCATGGGACCCCTGGGCCCCTTGTGCACATTCAGAGCAGTTCAGCAAATTGCACCACTCTTTATCCCATGGATGTGGACTGTGGTGCCTGTGGCTGTCCCTGTCCCTGGGCTCTGCACCCCAGGATACCTGGCCCCAGCAAGTGGCCAGGTGCTGCTCGGGCTGGGAGACCCTCGGTGGTGCTGTTAGCTTTGAGCTCTGTGCTGTTTGCCAAGGACCAAAGGCTCTGACGGCCCCTCGAGGGCCTCCTGTGGAATGAGGGTGTTTTATTTAGGTTTGAGGCCAGAACAATGCTTGTAAATACTGAGTCACCTGTCTGCTCATAGGGAGAGTTTTTTCTTTTTCTTTAATCATTTATTTATTTATTTGGTATAAGGTCTCGCTGCGTAGCTTGGACCCATACTGATCCTCCTGTCTCAACCTTCCTGGTGCTGGAATTATGGGTGTGTACCACCATGCCTGGTTTCAGTGGCTGGCACGGCCTACCCAGGGGTTCTGAGGCTGGGGCTAGCACAGCATGTGGTACTGGGGACTGAACCCAGGTTCTTGCGCTTGCCAGGCAGGTGCTTAGGCTGCCGAGCTGTCTCCCCAACCCCCGTGAGGAGTTTTTTTAGAATAAATTTTGGGCCCCTTTGGTCCCCTTGTCAGTGGAGGCATGGCTGCAGTTGAGTCTGGGATTCGCTTAGCGGAGTGGCTGCCTTACAATCACTGGCCTTGCAGAGGTCTTGCTCCTTCTGAGGAGTGATGTCCCCAAAGCATCAGAGAAATACTGGTGGCCAGGCCCAGGAGGACACAAGCAAAGCTGAGCTTAAGTCTTGAAGCCCAAGAAAATCATCACACAGCCCTGAATTAAAATCTCAAAGCAGAGGCAGAATCCTTCACTAGGAAAACATGCTTCTCAGAGACACGGAATCACTCCCATGGCTCCCTCCCTGGCGATGCTCCTGCCTGTTGCTTGGCTATATCTACTGAGGGGAGTGGCGGCAGTGTTTCTCAGGAATGCAACCAAATGGGACCGTGTGGCAGGCATTGTCCTGTACCTGGGTGACTTTGTTTTCCTCCAGATCACGTGCCCCAGGAATAAGGACAGGGACTCACCTTGCAGGGTCCACCTGCACCTGCTGAGGAGAGAGCTGTGTCCTCAAGCAGGCACCAGGGTAGCCTGAGCCCAGGGGACATGCAGTGCCTGTGGCATTGGTCCAGCCCCTCCCCCCTCGTTGCGCAGGTGTCTCGAGTTGGGGCTGGGTGGGAATCAAGCGGGTTTTTTTTGCCGCAGGAGTGCGTTTTTTTGTTCATATTTTGAAGAGTGGGTGTGTCTGGCAGTTCTGGGAATTTGCTTCAAAGACATTGATGAAGTCATCAGAAGAGGCCGCCCTGGCCACAGCCCCAAACCTCCCATCCTCCCCCTGCTCCCCAGGGTGGTAGGCGGGGCGGGCAGGTTTGCCTCACCTGGAGCCTTTCCTGGTAGCCCGGCCAGGTGGGAGGGGTCAGACTGGATCTGGGCGGGGACGAAGTGCCCAGAGAATCTCCAGGTGGTGAGAGACCAAAGCTGGAGCCTCTGCCAGGGCGGGGTCCCAAGGAATGGGGCAGGAGAAGGACGTGGCCCACAGGGGCAGGGCGCGTGGAGGGGCTGGGAAGTGGCAGGAGCGGGAGGACCCTTGGGCTTTGTGCGGGAGCCCCTCCCCACATGACCTTTTGGGTGCTGGGACAATCTTGAGGCAGAGAGGTCAGGGAATCCTGACCTTCAGGGATGAATTTACAGCCAGGGAAACTGAGGCACTGGCCAGCAGCTTGCTAGGGACACCTCTGTTTTTGGTGGCAGTGATGTGGGAGTCTGAGGCGCTCGGCCCTGTTCGTTTTGAGGAGGCAGGATGCTGGGTAGGTAGAAGTTCCGCACCAGTCCCTGGCCTGGCACTGTGTGACGCTGGCCTCTCAGCCTTCGTTTACCTGTCAACGCGGCCAGTGCTGAGGCCTCCCCTGCAGGGTGGTTGTTTTGATGGTGCTGTGACACTGTAGGAGAGGCTACTGCAGAGGCCACCTGCCTGAGTGGCTGGGGCTCTGGCGTGGCTCTGTGGCCCCGTCCTTTCTCCCTGTCCATCTGTCTCCGTGTCACCCTACCTGGGTGCCCCCTGCGGCTCTGGTGCCTGGCGGCGGCAGCCTCCACTGTTCCTGCTTCCATCCTGAGGCTGTGTCAGGGACCCTGAACTGCTTGGTGTGGCCTTGCCTGGCCCATAGCTGCGTGGGCCTTACTGTGCAGCCCCCATGCAGCTGAGGCCTTGGTCACTGGTGCTGCCCTGTGGCCAGAGAGGAGGGGCTGAGTTCTGCCTTGGCCTGCTCTGCGTTTGCCCTGTGTGTGTGCACAGGTGTGCAAAGGCCTGGGTGTGTGTGTCTGCGTGTGTGCATGTGTGTCAGGGGCCCAGAGGTCTCTCTCAGGTCTGGTTGGAGTTTTCTTTGTTAGGTCAGAGCCCCAGGTCAGGGTGCATGCTCAGCTTGGTAGGTGGATGGATAGGTGGTCGATGGGTACATGAACAGACAAATGGATGGATGGGCAGTGCAGGGACAGTTGGGTAGACAAAGGAGTGGATGATGGGTAGAGGCTGGCTGGACGGGTGAAGAATGGAACAGTGGTAGGTGAGCATGTGTACAGGTAGATGAACGGGTGGAAGATGGGTGCGCAGGATGGTAAGTGGGTGGGTGGGTGGAAGGGGCGGAGGAGCGAACAGAAGGGTGGCGGGCATTTGGATAGTGAGTGGGTGGGTTGCAGCAGGTGACTGGGCTGGAGTGGGAAGTGCTCAGTCATTTCTGATAGACCCCTCTGCTGCCCCAAGTCTGCCATCTCGCCGCTCAGCCTGTCTTGTGCTTCTTGTTGTCTCGAAGCTTCTGCCTGGAGCTGCATTTCAGCTGGTCTCTTTGCTAAGGCACGAAGTCCCTTTCCATGTCTTGGCGTCGTGTTACGACTGAGCTCTTGGGTGGGCTTCGCGCTGTCCCCCAGTGTGTGTGACTGCACCCAAGGATCCCACAGCCCCTGTTCCTGTTGTGATCCCAGGGCCCTGGCGCCCACCCCCATCCCCTCCCTGCTCGCTGTTCAGCGTTAATCCTGCTTCAACTTCCGCTTCATGAGCTTCATAGTACCTCCCGTGCCTCATGCTGAGTTCTGCTCTTGGCTGCCTTTGGAAATTCTAGTTTTTCTGGTTCAGAGCCCTTGGCTATTTCATAGACTAGGAGAAGATTGTCTTTCTATTTGCTTAAACACTCAAGTTGGCAAAGCTGAATCTGCCCTTCCCCTCTGGGGCTGCCTCCCATCCCAGCCCTCCCTGCCCTCCTAGCCGTTGGGTGGAGGATGAGCAGTTTGCTCCCTACCCAGCTGGCCAGGTCCTGTGGGTCTCTGTCCCCTCTCCTGGGCCACCCAGCTATCCCTGCAGACTGTTCTGAGAGCTAGCCCCACCCGAGGCTCTCCACCCCCGCGCCTCCCTGATGAGGCCAGCCTGTCTGTCTGTCCCTCGTCTGCCTCCTTGCTCTCCTCACCAGCTACACACCCACCCTGTTCCTCCTGTTGCAGGTGGGCTGTGTGCCTGAGCCCCAGGAGCCAGGGCATCACTTGGGCTCAGGGTTGGTGATAGTGTTAGAACCAGCCATTCTCTGGACAGGCAGGGTGGTATCCTGGCTACAAGGCTGATGTGGGACAGACAGGTGTCCAGGGACAGGGCTCTGTGTGAGGTCACCTGAACTGTGGGACGCTGGGGTTTTTCTTTGTTTTGTTGGACCCACTTTCAGGTTTTCCTGTTTCAGTGGTACTAGGGACTGTGCTAGAGCCTTCACACTGAGCAGTACCCCAAGCCTGTTTTTGTTTTGAAACAAGTCTGGCTAAGTCGCTGAATTGCCTAGGCTGAGCTTGAACTTGCAGTCCTCCCGCCTCGGCCTCCCAGAGCACTGAGATCACAGGCGTGGGCCATCGTGCCTGGCAGGGCCCTTGTTTTTGCGACTGAGAATGCTTCTGAGGCTGAGGATACAGTTCAGTAGGAGAACATGTATCTGGCAAGGGAGAGGCCCTAGATTTAAACCTTTTGAAAAGGGTTTTCTGTTGCATCTTTCCCAGGGTTTCTCAGGGGCTCTCTGTGTATTTGGCACCGTGGTGGGGAGGCTGAGACGCAGCCGCTGCGCCCTGGGGGCCGAGCTCCAGGCCCATGCATTATTGAGCTGGGCTATCTGGTTACCCGATGAACCTCATCCTGGCGTGGGTGGGAGGTGGGTAACTTTCTCCAGGCTTGAGAGTGACTCTGAGAACATGCCCTGTACACAGTCCTAGGGTGTCAGGAGAACACTGAATTTATTCTGAATGGGAGAACCCCAAAAAGGACAGAGTGAAATCCTGATAGTACATAACTCAGGGACGTTTATTTCATTAAGACAGCTATTAAACAAAGAGCTTATGTGAGGCAGTGGAAGACCTAATGCTACTGATTTCCAGGAGTCACCTAAAATTAGACAATTTAAGAATTGCAAACGTCCAGGAGTAGTGGTGCATGCCTGTAATCCCAGGACTTGAGAGGCTGAGGCAGGAATATTGCCATGACTTTGAGACTTGCCTGGGCTGCACAGTGAGTTCAAGGCCAGACTGGACTATCCAGTGATACTCTTATTCCAATCCACCCTACCCCCAAATGCATTATGGACCATCCTGGTGCATGTCTCTCCAGCCACTGCACTGGAAGGGTGGTGGCCTGAGGATGGCTGACCAAGACACTAGAAGTTGGGGTCCCCAGGGTGGCTGACTGAGCGTGTGTGGGTCTGGAGGAGCAGCAGTGGGTGACAGCAGGTCTCACAAAGTGACTGGGGGGGCTACCATGGCTGGCCTGAAAGAAGCTGGGACTGAGAGATGAGCCCATGCTCCTGCAGACACCGGCGCATTGCGGGAGACCCCATTCCTCAGAAGCCCGGATGTTCGCCAACAGAACCCAGCTGTATGGCTGATTCTTCACCACACTCACATGCTTCCTGCACTGCCAGAATCCAGCACAGGAAGAAGGTGCGGGTCTGAGGCTTAGGGATAAAGCGTGAGCATTAATCGTCTTCAGGAACAGGGATCCTGGCATTTCCTGGCTTCATCCCACAAGCATTTGCTGGGCGGATGCGTGCCGGGCTTTCCTCTGATGCCCCTCCTGTCCTGTTGCTCATCCAGGGTCCTGCACACAACAGGGCCCCTCCTGTGTGCCCTGTGTTCTTAGATCCGGAAGATAGAAGGGAGCACACTGCTTCCAGTGGGGTGCGTCGGGTAACAAAGAGGGTGTAGTCCAGGCAGCAGAAACTCCGGGTCCTGCTCAGGAGGCCCCAGCGCTGCCCAGGGCGTGTTCCTCAGAGGAGGGGACACAGGGTGGACTCTGGGCCTAGCAGAGACCCTGAGAGAACTGGAGGGTTGTCATAGGTGGGGTTTCTTGCCCTGGTTGGATGACATAGGGCCTGTGGGGTGACCTGGATGCTAACACTAAGGAGAGGGAAGGGAACCATGCAGGCAGGGCGGGACCTGTGTGAGGCAGGGTCATCACAGAGGGGCTTCTGAGCCAGCCAGACCTGTGCAGAGGCCGTGGATGTGTGAGCTGGAGGGCGTGCATGGTTGCTTCGTGCGTGGTGACTTTGGGGTGTTCCTGCAGAGAGAACACAGGCCGCTGGGAGAACGTTAGAGGGCTCCAGGGGCAAGGAAGGGGTGGCTCCAAAACCTCAGCCTACATGGGGGGGGGAGTCCCTGAGGAAAACAGGCTATGGGAGCCTAAACGTGGCAAGAGGGAAGGGTTGGCTGCTGGGGTGGGGGGCAGTGTGGGGATGACTGTTCCCCCTCCTGTGACTCAGCAGGATGACAGTGGCTGGGCAGGAGGCCCATCCCTGAGGAGTCACCAAGCAGAGGGGGCCTCAGGGAATGGCCTGCTGTCCTGTGTTGCGAAGGCCAGAGGGTGGCATGGTGGCCACTGGCACAGGGTCGCTGTGCTGGGTTACGTCCTTATCAACACGGTGCAACTTCATGGGAACAGTCTTCCAGGTGTAATAAAATCAGCGTGGACTCAGCGTGGACCCCTAGTTCAGTGGCTGGTGTCTTTGTAGGAGAAAGGACAGAGGGAGTTGATTCAGGGAAGCTGTCCACAGTAGGGACAGAGCTGGAGCCACAGGGCCACAGCCCCAGTCCTCCTGGAGCGCCCCCCATCACCGACTCTGGCTGCAGAATCGTGAGAGGTGCATGTCTATAGTTTGAAGGTCCTGGCTTGTGGCCATCTGTCATGGTGGCCCAGAACGTGGATGGGCCCCTCACCCCCTTACCAGAAGAGAAAGAAGCAAGACATGTCCTCCCCTGTAATAGGCAGCAACTTCTCAGTGACATAAGAGCCATTGGGGGTGGGGGGGAATAGGAATGCTCCCTGCTGGGCTCTGTGTGCGTCCACTGTCCTGCTTGGGACCCCCAGGAGTGGGCTTGTGTCCTCCCTTCCAGGGTGGTCTGAGACCCCAGGAAGAAGCGAGCACACAGCTCTGGCAGCATGGACGACAGCTGTCCTCCCTGGCCAGCCTCCTTCCTCAGGCCTCTGAGAGGAAATCCTGGGCTTTCACCCAGGAAGTGGCCCAGCTCTCAGGTGCAAGGTGTGAGTGAGGGTGCTGCCCTGTCACCATCTGAGGCCTGGGCAGGACGGGATACACAGGAGCTGGTGGGACCCAGGCAGGGCAGGGCGGGGCTGGGCATCCCCTGGGAAGTTTGAGCAGGAGCCTGGCGCCTGGCTCGAGCTCCCGGGAGGGTGTGGCTGGGCAGCCAGGGCCTCCATCTCTCCTTGCAGCTGGGAGCAGAACAGCCATGTGTCGTCTTGTCCTCTCAGGGTGGCTTTTCTTCCCGGGAAGGGCTGGGCTTGGCTGAGGGCTAGCGAGCCTGGCCAACCGCGCATGTGCACACACGGATGCCTCTTGGCTTGGACTAGAAGTCAGAGAATTTGATGAGAGCAAAGGAGAAATGCATCAGGCCACAGGCTCAAAATTCATGCACAGAATTTACAAGGGCTGCGGGCTGCCGGGCAGGAGGCAGGGGCACGGGCTTACACACGGGAGTGTGAGCATCTGTAGGGGTGTGTGTGTGCACACATGAGGGTGTGTGCGTAGGGTGTGTACAAGGATGCAGGACTATAGCTTGGAGTCTGCGGTGTAGTGTGGGAGTGTGAGCATGTGCAGGAGGATGAGTCTCGACGTGAGACTGGGTATGCACGTGTGGGAGGGCGCATGCATGTGTGAGCAGATGTGTGTGCGAGTGTGAGATGTGGATGTGTGGGTGGATGGCTGTGGTCCCCTTCCAGGGTGTGGGGAGGCCCCGAGGTCTGAGACAGCCTGTGGGCAGCCTTGGCTGGGCAGGCATCGGGTGCTGGCCTTGCCTGGCCCTTGGCATGGGCACTGTCACTGCACAGGTGGTGGCTACTGGGGTTGGGGACCCTTGTGGTTGTCTGAGTGCAGCGTTCCTGCTGTGGGCCTGTGGTACCCTGGAGCCTCAGGGCTGCTGGGGTACTGGGGCGCACTGTGGTGTCTTACTGCCTCTGGTCTCTGTTTTTCTGGTCCCCTTCACCCCACTGCCTTGTTCAGATCCTGTGGTGTGAGCGTCCTCACCCCACCCAGATTCGAATGTTGAAACCTTGCTCTGCTGTGTGGCCTCCTTCACCAGGTGGCCATGACGGTTAGGTGAGGTTGTGCGGTGGGGCCAGTGAGGATTGTGTCCTTCTGGGGAGAGGCAGAAGCTGGCCATGGTGTTTGCAGAGGGGCACCAGTGTCCTTGGCTATGCCACCATGGTGCAGTCAGTGCTTGGGGTAGGTGCCAACATGTGGACCCGTAGCAGAGGGACAGCCACATGTGACCAGTTGAGACCCCAGGTGTGCAGGGTCAGCGTGGGTGACAGCTGGCCGCCCTGCTCGCGGTTGTGCCTGAGTATTCGGCCAGCTCTGCTGTGGCTAGCAGTGCCCAGGCAGGGGACGTGGGGCAGGCAGGAGGCCTTCCCTTCTCGCTTGGGCCTGCAGAAGGCTTAGGATCAGATCCCTCAGGTGTGCTTTGGAGCTTGGGGACCGGGCAGGCCAGAGACTCAGACACCGGACACTCGTGGGGGAGACCTCCCAGGGGCTTTGAGGGACCCAGTGACCCCAGCTGCTGGGCCACCAAAAGGTGCTCCCCCCCCACCCCCCGCACCTATCTCTGCCAGACCTGCAGAGGCCCAGGGGCCAGGGAGCCGCACAGCATCACATCCTCTGGGCCAGCCCCCTTCTTCCTCCCAGTGGCTCATGGCACCCCACCCGGGCCTCCTGCTCACCTCTCCTCTCACCTCTGTCCTCCAGGGGAGCACTGCCAAGTGAATGCCCGCTCTGGCCGCTGTGCCAATGGCGTGTGCAAGAACGGGGGCACCTGCGTGAACCTGCTCATCGGTGGCTTCCACTGCGTGTGCCCCCCAGGCGAGTTTGAGCGGCCCTACTGTGAGGTCAGCACACGCAGCTTCCCGCCCGAGTCCTTCGTCACCTTCCGAGGCCTCCGCCAGCGTTTCCACTTCACCGTCTCACTCACGTGAGTGTGCGCCCCACGTCTGTGCGTTCCTTTGGGGTCACCCACCTGGGGCGCAGTGCAGGTGTCCTCTGTGGAGGCTCTGAGGGGTGCTGGCTGTGGCTGGGCAGCTGGGGGCCACAGGCTGTGTAGCAGAGGGTGAGAAGTTCCACTGTGATAGTATACAGGGAGCAAGCACCGCCCCCAAAATTTAGATTCAATTACATTTTTAAAATGAGCCAGGGGTGGGGGTGCACACCTGTAATCCCAGTGGGTGGTAGTTGAACCAGTAGAATCACCACGAGTTCAAGGCCGACTCAGACGGTGAGACCCTGTCACAAACAAGCAACCGGGAAAAAATCATGTGCAGTTCATGCGACTTAGCAGAGCAAGGTGGTTCTGCGAGGTGGCTCGGCCAGTGTTCAGGTGACACTGCAGTACCCTGTCCTCTGTCCTGGGAGGGTCCACCTGCCCAGCATGGCCTCAGGCCACCCTTTGGCCCACTGAGTGCCATGTCCCTGCTCTCGAAGGGCACTGCCGTGGGCCTGTCTCCCTGTATCCCCTGCGGCCTCTGTGAGGCTCCCCACCCGCTGGGAAGGAGCCTGTGTCTCCCGCTCAGTTCATGGAGACAGGTGGAGGCTGGCGTGTGTGAGCCGAGTGGGTGTGGTGCAGTCACATGCATTCCGGGACCTTCGGGCCACTCAGCCACAGGAGTTCATCCAAAGGGTGACCAGAAGCCCTAGTGCGGAAGGGTGACCTGGGAGCCAGTGACAGTGCTGGAGGCCACGAAGGGAAACCTGCTGAGCCTGACGCAGAGAGAGCTAGCGGAGAGGAGTCCGGTTGGCCGGATGTGGCGGTGCCTGCTGTTAGCCAGCACTCTGGGAGGCTGAGGCAGGAAGACCACAAGGTCAAGTAAGGTCGTCTCTTAAAATTAGAAAAAAGATTGAAACGAGCTTGAGCTGCAGCCCCACGTGAAAGCCCTGAGTTTATTCCCAGGACTGAAAGTAAAAAAACAAAACAAAACAAAAAAAACAGTACTGCTTAGATGCTATGTGCCATGCTGCGTGACCCACTTGCCTGTCCCACGGACCCTTCTGCCTGACCGGCTTCAAAGGCCCAGCCGTGGCCAGTGCTCCCGGGTTCCTAGGGAGAGTGGGCGCTCTGGGCTGCAGTCGAGGGGAGGGGCACGTACAGGAGCTGCTGGCAGGCCCGGCGGGGCTTTGTCTAGGGGCTTCTCTCCCAACCCTTCTCCTCTTTCCAGGGTCTGTGCTCAGCTCCTCTTGTCCCTGCTTTGTCTTTCCCTCCTGCTTCCCTGGGCCCCGGCTTCCCTAGCTTCTGTGTCCCACCTCCCCTCTCTGGGCCAGCTGTGTCCCTCTGTCCCCAGCAGTGACACCTGCTCCCTCCTGTCTGGGTCTGCACTGAACCAAGGCCAGGTGACACCACTGTGTCTGTTCCCAGGCCTCTCTCCTGTGCAGTGCAGGGGCTTTGGGTCTGTCCTCACCCTGGGTGCTGTGCCAGGCATACAGAGACCAAAGTCAGCTGCTTGAGCCCAGCTCCCACTGACCTGCTGCCAGGCGATGTCTCGAGGGGGTCCCCGGCCTCTGGATCTGGGGTTGTCTGGGCCCTTGGTGTCCTGGGAGTCTAAGACCCAGTTGGGGTGTGGCTGGGTTTTGAGCGGCAGGTGACTCCTTTGTTTCTTGAGTATTTCACACAGAGCTGCGTGGGACTGGGCTGGCTCTGCCAGCCGCTAGATCCCAGTCCCTCCCCTTGAGCATTAGCTTTCTAAACAGAGGCCGAGGGTGGGTAATTTAGGAATACACCCAAGAATGTGACAAGGTGACTGGGTAGGCACAGCCCAGCAACAGGGAGGCGCAGGAGAGCTGCCCTGAGGGCCCGCACAGCAGGGAGGGCTGTGGCCGGTGCAGGTGTGGCAGCTACAAAGGTGCTGGGCTCCCTTCAAGCTGTGTTTGGGAGCAAAAGGTGCTGACTTGGCTGGAGTGAGCCGGTGGCCAAAGGGAGACTGCGGATGCCCTTCCGCACAGCGTCCTGGGGCAGGAGCCACGCCCTGTGCCTGGTGCTCCTATGTGGGTTCATTTGCAGGAGGAAAATTCTGTCTTCTTGCGTTTGGAGTCCCAGCATGTCTGTGGCTGGTTTGTCTGCTGTGTGTCACATTCTTGACCTTTGTGCAGCCAGTCGGTCACATCCCCCAGGAATGGGCTTCCAGTGTGCTGATCAGCTCAACTCTCCCAATTAAGAAAGTGCCAGGACCGGAATCTGTTGAACCGAGCCCCGCAAGGCGCCCTCCTGGCCAGGCCTCCTCCCCTCACAGTGGCCCACTGACCACGTGTGACACACTTCTGCTTGCCCCGCAGGTTCGCCACGCAGGAGCGGAACGCGCTGTTGCTCTACAACGGCCGCTTCAACGAGAAGCACGACTTCATTGCGCTGGAGATCGTGGGCGAGCAGGTGCAGCTCACCTTCTCAGCAGGTAGGCCTGCAGGAGCCTCCAAGCCCTGCTACCATGGCATGGGCTGCCCTGGAGGACCCAGCATGCAGAGCCATTCAGGTCTGCTCATAAGAAACGGGACGGCTCCTGCTTCATAGCCCTTAAGTGAAGTGGTGTGGCGGGAGCCCAGGCCCCTGCGCGTGCCAGAGAGGACTGACCCTGGCCGTGGCCTGGAGAGAGGCAATGGGGCACCAGGCAGCTCAGAGCAGGGAGTGAGAGGGGCTGGGTTCCGGTGCCCCCAGGGACAGCCGTTGTGTG
The DNA here is from genome assembly GCA_004027915.1 of Capromys pilorides. Lineage (NCBI taxonomy): Eukaryota > Metazoa > Chordata > Mammalia > Rodentia > Capromyidae > Capromys > Capromys pilorides. Next base: position 8,228 of record PVKN010013546.1, on the reverse strand, counting down.
GCCTCTTCCTCTGCCAAGCCCCACCTCACAGGGCCACTGCTGCCTGTAGCACTGTGGGCTGGCGCCGTGGGCTACACTTCCGCCCCACGTGGTAGCAGCTGATCTCAGGCCTGAGTGAGGCCTGCTCTTCCATTACGGGGCACTCAGCCAGGTGAGGGGGAGGTTTCTGTACCTAGAGCCCTGGCCCTCTGGGCTTTGGGTCAGCAGCAGCAGCTGCAGCCAGCCAGTTTCTCCCTTGGAGAGAAGACATAGCAGCAGTGGAACACTTGCTGACTATGCCAGGAGGGGATGCCACACTCTATCAGGCCCCTGTCCTCAGACCCACACCATTCCATTCTAAGATGTCCCGCTGGGCATGGCATCCCTGCTGGACCCTGTCCTCTGGTGCATGTGGATCCCTACTTGACCAGGACTGGTGCCAGTCAAGGTTCCAGAAATTCAGATTCCAAGCACCACGCTGGCCCCATGGGAGTGGGGTCCCCTGAGGAGAATGCCCTAAACACTCCAAACCAAGATGCGCAAGTTGGGTGCACCAGGACCTCACCACCCCTCCGCTGTGTTGTGGACTTTGAAAGGCCAAGCACAGTGGTACACACCTATAATCCCAGCACTCTAGGAGGCTGACGCAGGAGGATCGTAAGTTTAAGGCCAGCCTGGGTAACTTAGCTAGACGTTCTCTTAAAAACCTAAGAAAGGGCTGGGGATGTAGCTCAGCATGAAGGCCCTAGTTCAATCCTGACACCGCAAACAGAAGAATTAGAGTAAAAGTAAAGGTGAGGGAGAGGATGTGGTGTGGTAGGGGAGGAGCCAAGAAGAAGCAGGATGCATGGGGCTCTGGGCCTGGGCCCAGGGTGTCGGTGCACAGGAAGGACACAGGCCACCTCTTGAGTGTCCCTACTTTGCACCACCTTGCATTTTCCACATTTAAAAAGCATGAACAATAATTACTTTTGTAAGCAGAAAGCATAGCAGAGCAGTGGCCATTAGGGAGACCGGGACCTGGCGGCCCGTGGCTTGCTCCAGGCAGAGATAAACCCTGCTGGGCAGGGCAGCCTTGGTGGGCTGTGCTCTCGCTCTGGGCAGGGCCACCACCCCTTCTGCCCTCTGTCCTGCAGCACCTGAGCCCCTGATAACCTGTGCCCCCTCTGTACCTCCTCCTGTCAGGAGAGACCACAACCACCGTGGCGCCGCAGGTCCCTGGGGGCGTGAGTGACGGACGTTGGCACTCTGTACAGGTCCAGTACTACAACAAGGTAAGATGGCCCTGTTGGCTTTTCCATCCTGGACGTTGATGCTGTGTGGCTCAAACTGCATGGGGAGAACCCAGAAGCCCTTGAGGGTGCAGGTGGCCATAGAGGGGACCCAGCCTGACACGGGCTGCAACGTCTATGGCTGCCTCTGCTGGAGTCATCCAGGGAGGACTTGTCCTGGGGGGGGGGTTGCCCGGCCACCTGCGAAGCTCCGAGGCTGTGCTGCCCTGGTGCCTGGGAGCCCCAGCCATGGAGATGGCTTCTGGGCTACTTCTCCTCATAGTTACCCAACTGCCAAGGAAGCGTGCCCTGGGTTTTGCATAAGAAGGCTTCCTGGGCCCCCGTGCCTTCCTAGGAAGCTCCTGTTCCCTGGGTCAGTGCTGGCCTTTCCAGCCCCTTGCTGAGCTCAGATATGGCCCAGGGCTTCTGCAGAGCTGGGCAGCAGGAGGGCCTCCTCCTCGAGGACTGGGCCTTCAGGAGGGCACTGCCTAGGGTGACACTGTGGACACGGGACCCCCGCCTCCTGCTGGGGCTGAGGGCTCAAGGCTGGCCTTGCCTATCACCACCACCGTCTCCCTCCCAGAGTCTCCCCTCATCTGCCCTGGACATCCTGCCATCTTCCTTGCCCCGGACAGGCTGCAAGAAGCCATGGGCAGTCGGGGGATGTGTCTCAATGACATAAGTGCCTGCCTGGCGACTTGTGGGGGGAGGGGGAGTGGTCCCAGGGCTCAGGCAGCATAGGTGCTGTGGCTGTGTCCCCAGGGAGTGGAGAGGAGGCCCTGGGGCTGGGGACTGAGTGCGCCCTGGGGATGGAGATGGCAGGCAGGCCCTGGTCAGGAGTACCCACTGCCTTCACGATGGCTCATCCTGCTGTGGGTGTGGCCAGCGGGGCACAGTGCTCACCTTGTGAGTGTGTGGTGGGGGCTCCCCCAGCCACACCTGTCTGGCTTTGCCCTGTTTGAGAGACCAAGTGTGTGCAGGGAGGGTGGCCTCGTGGCTCCCGTCCCTGGGCTTGGTTGTGGCTCCCAGTCTGTTTTTTTCTTCTCTCCACACCATTTTGGAGGAGACACTTCCTCTTCAGGGACCTCTTTCCCTGTAGCTTCAGCTGCTGTGGAGAACAGGCCCCCCAGGGCCCATGTGCAAATCCCTGCCCTGTGACCCACTCCTTATGTTGGGGGTTCCTGCCAGCCTCTGCTAACAGGAAAGTGCCACTGCCTCTGGGCACCTAGAGCTGGGGAGCTGGGATGCCCAGCTCCTGTGCCTTGGAAGGGCACAGCCAATCTATGTCCCCAAGTGCAGGAGTGGCTTTGTCTGATGTCAGGGCCTGGCAGTGCCCCGAGAAGCAGTCCAGACAGATAGGTGAGGCCACCCTAAGCGCTCTGTCCACGTCCTCTGGACATTTCCCTGGGTCTGGCAGGATAATGGGGACACCTGCGGAAACAAGGTGACTCCAAGCCTGAGGACCAGGGTGAGAGTCTGTGATTTTGTGGCCCAGAGAGGTCCTAGCATTTTCCTGATGCTGCACAAGCTCTTGGAGGAAAAACGACTGCCAAGAGGGGCTCTCTTGCCGTCTCGAAGCCCTGGCCCTTCCTCAATGCTCTCGAAACTGTAGTGGGCATTGCCCGGTAGGGGGAGGCTGGGACTGTCTCTGTTGTGAGGTTCTGTGTCCATAGCTGCAGGTATCCACAGTCGGGCCTGGCTGGCTGGGCAGGGGTGATGTTAGCCTGGGCCTTGCTGCCAGAGGCGGCGGCAGCAGCAGCCAGCAGCGGTCCCCGAGCTGGTGGTGCCCACAAGGCCATTGCAGCCCAGGCGCTGGTTCGCCACCCTCTGTCTGCCCTCCCTTTCCACCTCCAGGGTCATGCAGAGGCATTAGCTCATCACATAGCGGCCACTGGGAAGTCCTGGGGGGCGGGTCCAGAGCAAGGTCAGCAGAAAGGGGAGAGCAGACCTGCAGTCCTGGGAAGCCATGCTTCCGTTTCCAGGGCTGCAGGGCACTGTGGTGTGGAGCGATCCGAAGCACCCTCTCTGGCCAGAGGTGATTTTACTTAGTCTGTGGAGTCAGGCTGAGGGGGCCACACAGGGAATCACAGCCTCTGGGACTTCTGCCTCAGTGGTGGCTCTAACAAATACAGGTGCAGGGACACCCCCTGCTGCTTGGGTCTGGCTAGCCTGGCAGGACTTGGGGACATACAGTTCCCAGGGAAGGAGGAAGGCAGTGGCCCAGGTCAGGATGCGCCTGCCCTGGGAAGGTCTCTATAGTGTCCTCCATGCCATCTCTGGTTCTGTCCCTGGTAGCAAAACCGGGTGACCCTGAAGATGTGGAGATGAGGCAGAGTTGGTGCCAGTTGATTTGCTGAGACCTGGCCAGTGTCTTGGGGCAGGGAGTAGCTTCTCCTGAGGGCAGAGGGCAGACCCTTCCACCGAGCAGGTCCTCTGCAGAGCTGCCTCCCTCGTGACTGCCCTGTCTACCCTGTGCACCACCCCCTGCACTGGAGTGCTTGGATTCTTAGGAAAACACAGTTGGTAAACATCCAACTTCTGGGTGAGGGTGGAGGCACTGGTGTTGTGGCATCCCTAGCTGTGTCTTGCCATCTGCTGCTCCCCCCACCCCAGAATCCCTGCTGTGTCCCTTCTGCCCAAGACCACCACGTGCACTGGAGCCACATGCATATGCCCTGTGGGAGCCCCCGGGACCTCTGCCTACTGGCCCGTGGGGTCTTGGGTGTCGCCCTTGGCTGATGGCCAGGCTCCCCAGGAAGCAGGTGGAACACAGAGTGGTGCCCCAAGAGGGCTAGTGTGGGCCACGGGGCCAAGCTGGCACAGTGCCCTTGGTCCTGGAGACCAAGGGCTAGGACAGAGATAGTGACCTTGTCCAGGCTGCACACTGCCCACTGCCCTCCCTCTCTCCTCCTGTTGGGCTCCCCATCGCCTGAAGCCAACAAAGGCCAGGGAACCCCCCTAGCTCCAGGAAGGTGTGGGAGGCTAAGCCCCCACCCTTCCTCCAAGGGCAGGACCTTGAGGCCGCTTTCTCTCTCAGATCTGCGTTTCCCGAAGGCCATGTACAGGGTGATGAAAGGTTTCTGCCAGTAGTGCCAGTGGGAAACGCCTCGTGTGGGCAGCGTGTTGCGGTTGTTTCTCAGTACCTGAAGCTCAGGTTCTGCTGCTGGGGTTCTGTGAAGTTTGCATGGCCATCCATCCCACATAGGTGGGGCGGGAGAGGCTTGTTCCCATGGAGACGGCTCTTCCTGGAGGGACACGGATGGAGCCCAGGGCCTCTGCACTGTCACCTGACAACGAATCCTTGAGGAGCAGCGCTCACAGCTGATGGCCAGCAGGGGCCCCACCTGTGCACCTCATTTTGCTGGGGACCCTCATTGGCTAAGGCCACAAGTGTGTCAGCGAGGGGGTCCCAGGACCCAGGGCACAGTGACAGCTCCCGCCCACTGCGGCCAGAACAGCAACCTGTGTCTCCCAGAGTCAGGACGCCCTGCTGGCCAGCAGGCATGTGTGAGCTGGGAAGTGTGGGCGGGCTAGGTGCCTGGCTTGATGCCATGTGGGCATCGTGGCCTGTGGGAGATGTGGGCCACAGCAGTGTGGACGTGGGCAGTGCCAGGGGCAAGAGTCCATGCCAGGTCTGCGTGGGGGAGGTGAGATGGTACTAGGCATCTCCCGGGGGCTGCTGATGCTGGGCCCCTGGCTCTGTGGGCCTGTCCTGGCAGCATCCCTGGCCAGCAGCACCAGGTGTCCTTCAGCGTGAAACCCGAGGACCTCCAGTCACTGCCGGGTGTCCCCTGAGGGAAAACCGTCCCCATGGGACGGGAGGAGCAGTAGGTCAGCTGTAGAGTAGGATGGCCTGTTGTGCAGGGGTGTCACAGCCTGCAGGGGCGCCTGGCTTGGGCACAGAGCATGGGGCTATGCTCCCTGTAATAGCCACCCTCCAGCAGGTTCCCTCTGGCTGAGCGGAAGTCCACGCAGTGCAGATCCCTTGACCACCGGGTAGCCTCCGATCCCAGGCTCCACCTGGCTGAGGTGCGCAGCCTCCCGGGCCTGCGGCAACACGTGCAGACCTAGACCCTGGGAGGGCGGGTTGTGCCCCCTCCCCCCTTTTCTCATCATCACACGCTGAACGCTGCCTGCCACACGCACGTGGGAAGGAGCTGAATGCCTCTCGCCTTTGTGAGCCCGAGTGTCCCTGCAGGGCAAGGATGGCCATGCTCACGGGTGGCCCTGCCTCGCTGTCCCCACCTGTGGGGAGATGGGAGCAGCCAGGGGCCAATGTGGGGCGCTGGTGTCGCTGGGTGAGGAGTGGGAGTGCACACACCACCCCTGCCCAGCCTCAAGGGTGCAGCAAGACCATAGTTGGCAGGACCGCCCTCAGTGCCCCTGGCAGTACTGGGCCAAATGGTGGCAGCATTGTCATGGCCCTTTGGGGATCATTGAGGTGCATGTCGCAGATCTTTGGAAAGAAAGACAAGAACACACGCTCCCCCGCCTGGCACTGGGGCGCAGTCCCAGGCCAACTCACTGAGCCACCTTCCCAGCCTTTCTTGTATCCTTTATTTAGAGCCAAGGTTTTTCTGGAACTTGGAATGCTCCTACCTCAGCCTCCCAACAAGTGGGGATCGCAGGTGCGCGCTGCTACCACCTCTGGTTCAGTGCTCACCGTGTCCTCCGTATGGTTTTCCACACACCTCTGTGACAGAGCAGGAGCCTACGTGTGTGCCTAGGAGCCGCATTGTACACATTTTCTGTTTTGACAAATCATATGTTGGTTTTTTTTTTTTTATGTTATTTGGTACAGAGTCTCACTATGCAGATCAACCTCGTAGTGATCCTCCTGTTTTCAGCCTCCCCAGCACTGGGATTACAGGCATGCATCACCATACCCCGACTCTGTCATGGCTCAGCACACCCTTGGAGCAGGGCCAACACAACACTGGGGACCGGGAATCGAACCCTGGTCCCTACACTTGCCAAAGCAGGCACTTAGTCCACTGAGTTATCTTGCCAGCCTCAACAAATCATATTTGAAGGATATTCAAGGTCATGGCAGTGACCTTTCATGAAGATCTTTATTTTTTTACGGCCAGCTCAGCCTGCCCTGGGGGTGGGGCTGGCACAGCATGTGGTGCTGGGGATCAAATTGCAGTCCCTGCTGTTGTCTAAGCTTACCTAAGCAGGCGCTTTAGATGGCTGAACCATCTCGCCAGCCCTCATGAAGATCTTTAGATTTTTACAGAGCACTGTGCAGACAAGCGCGGTGCGGACCCCGCTGTCTCTGGAGGTGTATTAGCACAGCTCCCTGCCTGACTAAGATGCACTGACTGGCTCCGAGCCCAGGGCTGTTCAGTAAAAGCCCTGATGTCCCCCAAGGCACAGGGCAGTCTGGACAGCACTGTTCCCTGCCCCCACCTCCTGGCCCGCTGGCCCATGAGGTGTCCCATCCGGTGCCCCCTGGGTATCTGCTTCTTCCAGGGCCGCATTCCCTAGCTCCCACGGGGCCCTTATCTGACATCTCAGGCTTGGAATGCTAGCCTCCTTCTGAAAGCCAGGGGCAGGTAATAAAACCCGCACAGGCTGGGGGGCCAGCGAGCCCCCTGAGAGAGGTGACACTATGCCCCTCTGAGAGCCTCGGCTGTGCTGTGGTGGGGAGAGGCCCCCCTCCCTCGTCCTGCTGGAGAATGAGGGGCCTGGTTTGCTTTCCTAGATGCGGCCTTGTAGGGTGGTAGAAAGCCACCTGTGGGTAACTTGACGGCACCCAGAAGTGTTGCCCGCCCACCTCGGGCCTTTTCATGTGCGACCCTTTGTCGGGGGCCCCCAGTCCCTGTTAGGGACTTCCTGTCGATGGTGGTGGGTGTTCATTTCCTCTGCACAACACCTGTCCCTGGCTTCTCCTGGCGTAGCCTCTGCCATACTCGGCAGCAGGGTGCCGGCTCATAGATGCCCATTTTGAGCTATGCTGCACTGTATGAATCCGCTGGTGTCATCCTCTCACCCTGAGGAAACAATGAGGACTGAGGGGCGGGGAGGTGACGGGCCATGCTTAAGGCTGGCCATTGCCCCTGGGTCTCTCTCCCATTCCAGTTCTCTGATCTCCAGATGTCTTCTCTCAGGGGACTGGAGGTGGCAGGTCCTGGGGTCTCTGGGGATAGGAGGGCTCTTGGCTCCCTGTAGAGGTGGCCAGGGTTTCGTCAGAGGCCATGTGAGAGTGCAAGAGTCTATGCACATGGGCACATGTGCCTATGTGAGTGTGCCCAGGAGAGTGAGGGGGCACACGTCCGTGAGCAAGAGCTGGTGTCGGGGTGTGTGTGTGTGTGTGTGCGCGCGCGCGCACAGGAGCGAGCGATTGTGAGCTTCTCATCGAGGGGGACCCATGCACTGCGTGGGAGGGTATTTCCCTCAGTGCCTCCCTCCTCCCTGCCCAAGGCTGCCCCTTTGAAAGACGAGCTTTGCTCTGTGCTTTGGGGTTCCCAGGCTCCATCCTTTCTTTCCGGGCGCTTGGCCACCAGGTTGTGGCTGATGCAGGGCCCAGCCAAACCCCCAGTGCCAGGCCACACAGAGGGGGCCGGCCTGGCGGCTGCTGCTCCCTGGCTGGCTGAGGCAGCAGATTCACAGACTGGTGCACCCCTTGCCTTGGAGGGCCACTTCCTGTTGGTGCCCGAGGGTCCCCGGGCAGGTGCTGCTGGTAACCTAAGAGCTCTTGGGTTTGGCCCTCACTTGCAGGGTAGGGAAGGACACCCCAAGCATCCTGTGGAATCCTGGCCTGAGCCCTGGCTACAGAGGTGCCCACCGGGCTGGCTGCACTGTTCCAGTATTTGAGCTCAGCGCAGTCCCCAGGGGGCTGCCCAGAGCTCCATGTGTTGGGGACCAGGTCCTCAGGACTCTGATTTCTCCTCTAGGATCCTGTGTCCCATCTGCCACTGAGGTCCCTCTGCACCTTGCTACAAGTGAGAGGTGACAGGGCTGTTGCATGGTGCC
>PVKN010013545.1:0-19842 GCA_004027915.1 Capromys pilorides | reverse complement strand
TAATAAATGATCCAAAGGCCCAGGTTGATAATGTTCACTTTTAAATGTGGAGAGTGAGTGTAGTATTGTGACCTTTTCCTTCCACCGGCCCAATCCCTGTGTATGCGCTTATGGGAATATACGCACACACGCATTTCTAATTTTTGTTAGACACAGACAAAGGAAAGTAGAAATAAAGAAAATTTTAATATATGTATAAAATATATATATATATACACACACACATACATATGTGTGTACATGTATAAATATAGCATCACTTTTTCCCCTCTATTTTTTTTTGTTTTTTTTTTTTATAGAGTCATAAGTTTTATTTATTTATTTATTTATTTATTTATTATTTTTATGGCTGGCTCAGCCTGCCCTGGGGGTGGGGCTGGTGCAGCATGTGGTGCCAGGGATTGAACCGTGGTTCCTGTAGTTGCCTAAGCTTGCCTAAGCAAGTGCTTTAGACCGCTAAGCCATCTTGCCGGCCCACACTTTTTCCCTCTAAATTTCACTATAATTTGGATAGTGGTTGTGATAAGGAATATTGTTATGGTTTGTGTCTCCCCAAAGCCTCATGCAGTTGTGGGGTGGACTCCTAGAGTTTTTTATTAACTCATGATCCAGTGGGATTACGGGTATGAGTGCTGCTGGGATTATGGGTATAAGTGCTATACCCAGCTGGGATGGATAGCCTGACTGCAACATAAGGGAGACAGATTTCTCTCTGCAGCCATTGTTGCTGCTATTTCATTTTGCTTTTGCTCTTTGCCACGGCCCTGAAAGGTTGCCCTCTGCCATGTGCCACTCTGTCTTGGAGCTAGTTGAGTATGGGCTGAAATCTCCAGTAACCATGAGCTAAACAAACCTTTTGAGTGTTGGATATTTGTCCCAGCTATGAGAGAAGAATAACTGAGACAGATATTAACTCTAGAAAGTGGCAAGCTTGAGCAATATTTCAATCAAACTTCTATGGGTATATTGTAAATCTTCTATGGTTTTATGTTTCAGAGTAGTTGTTTTCTTTTGTTTATCTTTGTTAGTGTAAATTAATCAAAACACGGTTAAGAAACCAAGTCATGTGCAATTGCAAAAGCAGGTATAAGAAGTTATATAAGCCTTGACAGAGTTTGTTGATACTACTTTTCTAAACTGATCCTTCAGCAAAAATGGTGAAAATCTCACTTAGTTAGCATCAGGCAGACTTGGCAAGACAGAAGACTGGCATGCCTATTCATGAAACAAAGAAAATCTATCCAAACTCATTTTCAAAGTTTTTCTTCAAGTACTGTTTATATAAACTGTTAAATCGTTAGGTAATCAATTGTGAAAGTAGCAGTTCCTGGAAGAATTATGGCCTACAAAGCTGCCAAGACATCTGATTTTGACATCAAACCTAATTTCACAAAATTTAGGATTTAGTTTAAATCTGATTTAGATTGGACTTGGAGCCATCAGCAATTAAAGTTCACGAACACACAGCAGGCCCTCTGGTGCCTGATAAAGTCTCCAGGACCACTGCAACCAAAGTTTCCATCGTGTGACCTCCATTGAGGGAGCAGATCCACTCTCAAATTAACAACTTTTCATCTCGCAGAAAATGAAAAATAAGGAGCAATTGCTTTGGGTCACGTATGTCTGGTGCCAGCACAATAAAAGACATCAGAATTTTTCAGGAACGTATATGAGAGGCACCATTTTTGCTTTTATGTAAAGTATCAATCCCACATGTAATTGCTGAATATTTTCTAAATTAAGAGCCCATGTGGTGAGCGGGTGCACACAAAAAGATAATCAGAAAAATCTCAGCATTAAAATATAGTCTCCAAGTAAAAACACATAAATCACGTTGGTAAGGCCCAAGCTATGGTGGAAATGACTGCTCTCGGACTGGTATTCCTGCCAAATCTAGTTCAGGGGAACTGGAAAGTGACTGGCCTGGGAACCCAGGTCACAAAGTGAAGACAACCACCAATGAAAGGCTACAAAGCCAAACACTAAACACAAGACAACACAGAGAGGCGTCCTTAACTTACAGCACAGTCTTTTCTAGGAATTGAATTCTTTTCCATTTTTCAGTTCACTGCTTAGTAAACTCACTTCACCAAAGGAGCCCCTTTTCTACTTGAGGAAAATAAAACCTTCCTTCCTAGACAAACATTATAAGTTTTGGAAGCGATTTCCAAGTCTAAGAGTTGTGATTTAATTTTCTTACTTATTTCCCTTTTTATAGTCTATTGCTTCAGGGACAGCTATAGATTTTCTGCTCCTCTAGGGTCTCAGTCTGTTTTCTGTTGCTATAGCAACATATCTGAGATCAAGTCATTTAAATTTTTAAAAATTCATTTATTTATTTATTTGGTATAAGGTCTTGCTATGCAACTTGGACTCATAGTGATCCTCCTGTCTCATTACAGGCATGTACTACCACACCTGGCTCAGTGGCCATCACAGCACACCTGGGATTCTGGGGCCGGCATAGCATATGGTACTGGGGATGGAACCCTGGTCTTTGGGCTTGCCAGGTAGGTGCTTAAACCACTGAGCTATCTTCCCAGCCCAGGTCAGGTCATTTATGAAGAATAGAAGTTTATTTGGCTCATAAGACAGGAAGCTAGGAAATCTAAGAGCATGGTGCCACTGTCTGCTAGGCACCTGGTGAAGGCCTTCTTGCCCTATAATGTGGCACAGGGCACTGCATGATGAGACAGGACAAGATGCTAGCTCAGGTCTGTTTCCACAAAGCCACTAATGCCATGGTAGGAATCTCGCCCTCCTGACTTCATCTAACCATAATCATCTCCCAAAGGACCTCCCTGTAAATACTACCAACATGTAAGTTAGGGGATTAAATTTCTAGCATATGAGCTTTTGGAAACACATGTAAATCATATAGCATACCTAGACTGTTCACTGCACACAGATGTTACCTTCTAAGGCTTGCTGTTCATATCACCATGTCTCCAGGAGAGGACCTGTACTCAGCAGACCTCCAGGTGCACTTCTGGAAAGCCGCACAAGGATGAGCACAGTTAAGGTGGCTGTGCAAGAACTCAGGACTCTAGCATGTAGGTGGGATGGAGAAGCAAGAAGACTACTCACTCACACTGCTGTGTGCTGGGCTTTCAGAGACAAACCAGGATGGGAACAGAGATGCCTTTGGTGTCCTTATAAAAGAAAGACATGCTCCAGTGACTTCTGAAGCTTTTGTTGGCTCAGAATAAAAAGAATCCCTTGGAGTAAGACATTATTCACTTGGGATGCATTAGTCAAGCTAGTAGAAATACTGACAACTAAGAACATGCTGGAAGATATGTGTAAGAGCCTTCATCAGGCTCCCTTGTTATGCAGGTTCCTGGAGTAGTGGTCAACTGTGGCTGCACACTGGAGTCACCTGGGGAACCTTCACCTACTGCTAATGGCCAGGCCACACCCCAGAACAATTCTATCAAAATCTGGCAAGGTAAGATCTAGGCAGATCAAGATGTTTTTAAAGCCCTCTTGGTCATTTCAATGTGCAATTGGGACAAAGAACCTGTGCACAAGAGGAATAACAGTAGCAAGGGCTTCTGAGCAGGACACAGGGGGAAATACTCTCAGAAAAGCTGGTTTACCAAAAGTGTCCCAGATTGCGAAGGTAACTACCTAGAGACTAATGAAAACTTGGCTCCATTTTCTTCCTAAGGGTCTAAATTAAAGGCAGACAGCCTAAAAATAATTCAGCAATCACTTGCTTGGCTGATGGCAATGTTGGAATTTCTAAGTTGCCTGTTAAATGTGTTGCCTTCTCCATTTCAAATGCTGTAACTATTAAGAATCAAGTTACAGATCATAAAAGGGCTGATGAATCATGTTAACAAGTGTGAAAGGTCCAAACCAGTGTCCAAGTCTTGTGAGCATTCTCCAGTATTCATGTAATCCTTTACCTAAAATCCAAGAAACCCTTAAAGGGGAGGGAGGATCCACAAAAAAAAAAAAAAAAAAAAAAACCAGCCCAGGCAACCGATGAAAAGTGTATTTCCTTAAAGGAATGACAAGAGATACATTTTCCACATTAATTTATATCAGCCCTTCATCTCCACAGGCTCCCTTAATAAGAGTTATGCATAAATCATATGAGAGATCATTAAATCAACCAGTTCACAGTGCTGACTAATTGGTAAATAAATACTTTATGAAAATGGTGATGAGTATATAGATTCTGTTTTTTTAAGAGGGAAAAATAAAAAAAGCTTTATCCACAGCTTCAGGACTGCTGCTCATACCAAATCCTATTCAGTTTCCTAATATTTCCCATTCTTTTTTAGAGGGAGATAAACAAGGGAGCCTCACAGACAACAAAAAATCCAATAAGAATTCAGACTCATTTAATGAGTCAGATGCCTGGTAGCACATATGTGAGATATTCTAAGTCTGAGTGTTGCCATGTTTTGATTTTGACCCATTAGTTTGCCACTGTGTGAACATCACTGTAGATGGAAGAACAGAAAGCAAGACAGGGCCAAGAGAAGACAAACACACTGCAGGACACCTTAAGAACAAAAGAGGTCTTAGAAGTTTGCCTTGGGCGAGTTAATCGCGTTTTAAAGGTTACTAATATCATAATAAGACAGAAAACATCATTTCTCTTGTCCAGAGACTGAGGTTGGCGGCAGGCTTTCCCCCATGCCAGGCATGGGACTCGGGCAGGGTGCTAAGCCTCTCAAAACTTGCTTCCTCATCAGGAAATCATAAGGGTGCCTGCTTGGTTAAGATGTCATCAGTCTTGTCAATAAATACAATATTGGGTTACAAAAAGAACCCTGCTTAACAAGAAATTGTACTGTGTTATTTACTGTGCACAATCAATCCTAGTTCCTGTCTTGATTTTTGTAGGAAGAAATGCAATTCTAGCAGAAATGGATCCTCTAAAAGAAAAGAGTTGAGTTCTTACACACTTCAAGCCCAAGATTCCAACGCAGACTGAAAAAGTTAAAAACAAAACAACTTTTCTTGACAGCCTTGAGCCGTCACTGCCATCGCGCATGGAATGTTTGAAAGTGGCAAAGGGAACAGTGGGGGCAAAAGTAGAAATGGTATCTGTAGAAAGGAGAGCTCCAGGGAGAAGGCCCAGCATGAAGGGACACAGGCTGTACCTCACAACAGCAGGTGTGGGGGTTCAGATCTCTTCTCTCGAGCACCTTTTGTCTCTGCAATAATCCATAGGGACCGGAGGGGAAACTAGACCTGGTCTCTCTTTTTAAGAATCCATCAGTCTGGCAGGGGAAAGTGTTAGTCACTCATGCTTTCAAGAGTCAGGCCGATCAATGTCCCTTGAGATGCAGGGCATAGACTTCTCAGTGTGGCAGTTGTCTAGGGGTAGGAGCAGCCATCTGAGGGGCCAGGGGCCTGGGCTAGTTTCTCTTTGGCAAGGAGGAGGTGTCTCCAAGGCAGACTGCTTCTTTTACACTCTTTGAAGTGAGCTGTTAGGGAAAGGATCTGTTGCCCTTTAGAGAGGAGGTTCAGGAGGAGATTGGTTGGAGGGTGAAAAAGAAAACCCCATTGTTTCCCTTCCTGGACCTCAAGAAAGCAAAGCCTCATACAGCGATTGTTTTTCTTAACAAAGTATTTAGATATTTAATGCCTGTTGCCAAGCATGAGTTTCACTGAGGGGGGAGGGCTTTTTATAAAAGAAAAACTTGAGAGAAGAAGAAAGTAGTACAGGGAGATAAATGGGGTGAAGTGAGGAAGGGAAATTGTAAGGAAAAGTCCAGGCACCAGTGGGAACTGGTTGTCTTCCTGGGTTGCAGGAGAGCAGGTACTTGCTGGGTGTCTGTTGAGGATCTGTCCAGGCTGCTTCTTGGATGCCATCTTGGTGGTCCTGTGGGATCGCCTCACTAGGGTCACGAAGTTGGATGGCCAACACCAGCAGTGAGGTTATCTTCCCTCAAAAACCGTGCTGTTTCCCCAAAGTCTGTCTCAATTATTCTCACACTTGCCCCAAATGTTTATATTATTGTTCTGTGTTATTATTTATAGTATTTCTTTCCAGACTAGGAAACTATCTATGTGACTGGCAGAATAAGGCCCTTTCCTCCTTCTCCCCAAAGGTGTCCACATCCTGGCCCTCTGAATCTCTGATTGGATTGGCTTACATAGTCAAGGGGAATTGAGGTTGATGTGAATTAAGGTTACAAATTAAATGACCTGATCTTATGATGCAGAGATTAGCCTCAACTATCCTGGTGGGACCAATGTAAAAAGGGCCTTAAAGGTAGAAGTAGAGTCTGGTGTGGTAACATCTGCCTATAATGCTGGCCCTTCCGGAGGCTGAGACAGGAGGATCACACATTTTAGTCTGAATAACTTAAGGAGACTGTGTCAAAACAAATTTTCAAAGGCCTAGGAATGTAGCTCAGTGCTCTGTGGGTTCAACCCTTAGTCTCTGTCTCTGTCTCTGTCTCTGTCTCTGTCTCTGTCTCTCTCTCTCTCTCTCTCTCTCTCATACACACACACACACACACTACTGAAGCACTGACTACTGAATTTCTAATTAATAGCAGACACTACCCACCCCTGTCTCTTATTGAAAGGTCACACACAATGAAGGTAGTAGATTGTTTACAGATCACACATCTTTATATTTGGTGAATGTGATTCTCCAGTTCTTCATTGATCATAGAATTTTTTAAAATTTTACCAGTTATACAACCAAAAATATACTTTTATTGACTTTATCTGGAGAGCTGCTTGTCTGGTGATATGCTCAACAAACACGCTGAGTAACCAAATCCAATCCGTAACTTTTACTTTTCCTGACCCTCTAGACTAATTAGAAGGGAGTTTTCTAAAAAACAAGAACTTGTTGTTCCCCATATTATATAGAATTTTGGTAATAAAGTCATTTCTCTAAGAAAGCACTAAGCACTTTGGAGCTATTGCTAAAGATCCATGCTTAGGTGAACCTTCTAGAACCCCACAGGTTTGGGACAACCCAAACCCCAGGGCCTCTGCTCACACAGGACACCGTATCAACTCATTAAAACAACTTTCACAAATGACCCATGGGGAATATTTTAGCAGTCAGTTCAGAGAAATGAGTGCAACTTGTGGCTAATCGTGGATATACTGATAGAGTAGGACATTTAATACATTTTTAGCAAAGCTTAAATTGTGTAAAATGCAAATTATAACAGTAATTAAGAGTGCTCACTGTGTTTACCTTAGGATGCTTTTGAAATGCTTCACCAGAAAATGTACACTCTGTTTCCTTTCTTTTCTTTCTTTCTTTTTTTTGGGGTGAGGGACTTCAAACTCATGACCTTGCCCTTGCCAGGCCGGCACTTGTGCCATGGAGCTATCTCCCCAGCCCCTACACTCAGTTTCAAATATGCACTGAGAACTACTTTTGATATTAGAACCATTTCAGTATTTATTTAAAAACAAATACACTTCATAGAAGCTCACTGAAGGGGAAACTTCTAATGCAGAGGTTATCCTGTTTAAACAGTCTAAGATAGCGCCTAACGTTGCACTTTGGTAAAATGGATGTAATTAAGAAAAATGGATTGAATACAATAGAGTTAATAGGAGATTGGACTCGGGGCCTTATACACAGCAGGCATTTTACCGTGTGCCATATCCCCAACTCGCTTTGTCACTTTTTGTCTCTCCTTAGCTCTTCCACACAAACAACTTTCCTGAGGTTTATTTATTTATTTATTTATTTATGGCAGGACTAGGGATTGAACTCAGAACCTTGCACTTACCGGGCAAGTGCTCATTCTACTGAGCTATCTCCCTAGCCCCCTCCCTGTGATTTAACATTCCTAGACTATAACACCAAGAACAGCTGGCTGCTTCTTTGGGTCTGTAGGAATCCAGTTTCTTTTTCAGGTTGGCAACTTGTCTATGTTTTGGGAACACCAACATAGTCCTCCTTAACAGTGGGACCAATAAGGTCCAAACAAATATGTCCATTTATGCAAATATGTTTAGAAAGGTTTATGACTAACATCAGATTTATTCCCCAAATAGTAAGCAGGAGAAGTATAATAGTCTCTCTCTCTCTCTCCTCTCTCTCTCTCTCTCTCTCTCCTCCTCCTCCTATTCCTCCTCCCCACCCCTCTCTCTCTCTCTCTCTCTCTCTCACACACACACACACACACACCCCCACCCCACACTCACCACTACCTATTGTTACATCCCCTGCAGTGTAGAACATTTTGCAGTTTGAGCAAAATCTTTCCTCTTCACATTTAATATTTGGAAGTGCTGGAGGTTTGAGGAAAACACTTTCATTAAGTGTTTGATGTCAAGAAGGAGCTCCAGGCAGTGGAAAACAGTTTCGGCTCATGTGTCAGAAACTCCTCAGGATGAGGGAAGAGGAGCTAATAACATGTTTCTCTGTTTAAAGTCACCTGCAGGAAAATGAGTCTTCTACAAATGAATATCTTCCATCTTAAGAGTACAATAACATTAAACACTACCTTGAAGCCATGATATTCTGAAGAGGTGCAGAGATCTGTTATCTCCTCAGAGAAATTCATCTATTTGAAATCTTCATCCCAATACTGATAAATAGCATTGCTGAGTCATAGATTACCAGAGGTTACTCAGAAGTCCAGAGACCAAAGAAAACTAACTTTCACAGGTGAGGTAGCAAAGGAAAATGCAAACAAGCATTTAGGTTTTGAACTCTAACCAGTTAGCCCATCTCTAGCAACTCATCCAATCTATACATTTAACCAATGCTTAGCTGCTGAGCAGTTACCAGAGGTTATAACAGAGCCAACAGGGCATGTGAATGCAAGCCAGCTTCAGATTTGGCCCTCAAGGAGATCTGAAGGTAAAGAGATATTTTCAGGGAAGTGACGAATCAGAAGCAATGGGTCCACTTTAGAGTTCTGAAAGAGCTTTCTATAATAATTAAAATAGCTTTATACAGAAATTTTGTTTCTTAAGTGGAAGGTCGTGAGTTCGAACCCCGGTCCCACAAAAAAAAAAAAAAATTTTTTTTTTTTTTCTTATCCCCACAACTTTGAGTTCTATGGATTAAATCTTGGTACTCAAGCAAGAAAGGAAAGCTTCCAGCAGGGGATGCAACCATGTTTCCACTGCATTTGAAGAAATTGCCTTCTAGTTCTGGGCCCTTCATGCTACTGAGGCAACAAGAAAAGGAAGTGATGGATCTGCTGGGTGTGCTGATTTCTATTAGGTAGGAATTGGAATTATATAATGGCAGTAAAGAGGAATATCTGGAGCGGCGGCTGGGGCTGGGGCTGGGGCTGGGGCTCAGGGATGAGTGTTCACCAGCATGCATGAGGCTTTGGGCTCTATCTCAGCACTGCAGAAAAACAAAAATAAGAGAAGCAACCCACGAGGTCTTCAGGAAGAGCCACAGAAAGACCTCAAGGTGGACTACAAAGGGACTGACTTGCGCTCCCTGTTTGCTCCTAGCAGTGTCACCACAGTAATGGGGCCTCATCCAGATAGTAATGGCTGATTTCAGTACTAGCAGTTAGCTCCCATGCCAGTGTCTCCACACTACCTAAACCAGCCTCACCGATCCCCTCCAATTCCAGCACCTGCTGAGCAGTGATCCTGTTCAGAATCCAGGTGTCAGTTTTAGGAGGCCCCTTCCTCCAAGCCTCAGTTGTAACAATCACATCTTTCTTTTGTTCCTCAAGCTTCAGGACAGGTAGATGCTGCATAAAGTTAGTATCTCTGGGACAGTAGTATGTCTTCCTTTTACTTTTTCAATTCTTTGGTATGATTTACTATTACAGAATTATTCATTTCTTTATGTTAAAATAATTGGCATGAGATTTCAGTCTCCTGATTGGCCTTGACTGATAAAACACACACTGTTGCCATCTCATTATCATCCTACCCGGTCCACTCTGCACAGCAGTCATGTGTTTGGAGACCATCCCCACTCTCAGATCCAGAGAATAAGGACAAGGCCTGATAGGTCTAGGCCACAGTGACTCCATTTTGTTCCTTGCGGTCACTGATCCCTACCACCTAGGCATCAGCCTAAGGCATTCTTTGACCGACAGGTCTTGGTTAGAAGTAGTCTAATCCAATTCTGAGAAATATAGGCTCCATCTCTGGGGGTCTTATTTTTGTTTCTTTTTTACATAGAAGGTCTGAAGCTGCTGCAACCACTTAACCATCACAAGGGGACCTAATCCGAGGGTGAAGCTGATTATAACTGTAAAGGACACAGTCTAAAGTACTGATGAAGTCAGGCCTCATGTACTCAGGACATTGAAATTAAGTGAGTCAATAAATATTCTTTATTGTTTCAGCTAGTTTGAGTTAGATGTGCAGTTGCTTGCCAGCAAAGCCTTATGATGAAGTCAACTTGTTACTGAACCTATGGGTAATTATATAGGATTGGGCAGTGTTATATTAAGAGACAGTGTCCCATACATAAATTAAGTGCTCACAGAGCATGTGGGGCTCAGGACATGTTCTTCCAAAATACAGCACCGTCGCATTTGGAAACGGCAGAAGCAAGAAGGTCTCTCTAGCTTTTTGCCCTTCTCTCCTGAAGCAGAACTCAAGAGAATCCCCTGACTTTCTCCTGAAGCAGATGTCTTCTCTATACTCAGAGAGAAGGTACCAAAGACACCAAGAGGAATTTAAACAAAGAGCTCTTGCTAAGCTTTTCCAGTTCACTATGCTGAGATGGCACCGCCTTTGTCCAATTGTGCTTCCCCCCAACTGTTGGTTTTTTGCCAGGCTTAGCAGAAAGCATGCACAGGTTTCCCTGCCTCCTTGGGTCTTCATTTCTGAAGCCCCTTGGATTATGCAAATCCTCTATCAAATAAAGTCGCTATGTTTTTCTCCTGGTAACATGTCTTTTGTTATAGGGGCCTCCATCAGGAATCTTGTAATGAGCAAAGAAAAGTGTATCCCCCATGTGTGGAGATCAGGGTCAATGTGAGGAAAGGATTAGCTCCCTCACCTTTGGGTTTTTAAGACGGAATTATCCTCTATATCCTGTCTCCCCTCTGGATTTTAAAAATGCCAGAAACCTTGATCTTTATAGGAAAAGTCTTCCTGGATCTGTTCTTCAGTCATAAAGTGTAGGAATCTGGTTTGCATTTTCAACTGGCATTTCTGATATCCTGGAAATTGAATTCACAGCTCCTATAGGACACATAAGTTCACATTAATCACAGCTTGCAAGTGACTGAACTTTACTCAGCTTTGCTGTCACCTTCTCATGCTAGCAGGGGTAGGCCAGCCAGGAAGAAAAGGTCTGATGGGGATAAAACTCTGCTTTCTAGCAACACCCTCAGAGGCTGCCTCTCCCCTTTGTCTAGTTAAACCCAGGCTCCTTCATGAGGAGCAAGGAAGCCAATAATGAAAATTGCATTTCCCACTTCAAGCACGCTCAAGTTCTCAGAATACTTCACATAGACCACACAAATTGGATGACCAAGTGCCTGGAAAGCACGTAGAGGAGGTACTGCCACTGTCCTAACTCACTGAGGACCTGGGCTGTGACTCTCCTCAGACCAGCTTAACAAAGTGGCCTTGACCATAATTAGAAGTGATCAGTAGAGGTTGTCTACCAAATGCAAGTGAAAGACCAGAGCGCTTCAACAGTGACCTTCCTATAAACACTCCTGGGTTCAGAGCTGAGGGGCAGAAGTAGGACTGGAAGTGGAGACATGACTCCAAGTGCTGGTGCTGTTTCTCAACATGAAGTTGCAACCAGAGGACAAGAAGGCTGTGTGTCAAGACTTGAAAGTCCTAGGAGGTTCCCAGGGAACAGAGAAGTTTGACAGAGAGGTCTGTGGGGTAGGGTTGTTCAAGGACTGGCTGTTTGTCACCTACCCAAGTCTTCACATATGGATCCTTTTTCTAACAAGCTCCTGTATAGTTTCCTCCCCCGGCTGGGTACCTTGCTCTACCCATGGGACTCTTATGGATTATTAGGACACTAGGCTCATGTTGAGTGATCAATTATATCAACTTGAGTAAGAGAAGCTTAACTCAATTGGCTCAGCAATTCTATACCCTAGGGTATGGAAGACCCACCCTAGGGTGGCCTGTCACCAGGATGGTGTAAAGGGGGAATGAAAGACAAATTTGCTTCAGGTTTTTCAGAGAAGTTCCAGTCTTCACCTTCTCCTTGGGTGACATCTCGTATCTTCTAGCACTGACATTCTGTCACTAGCTCCTTCAGCTTTCCAGTGAAGCCCCATAAGCCTGCTGATACCTACTCACATAGGATGCTGCAGTCAGCTCCAGGCCTTTGATGGAATCCTTTGGTCTCCAGACCCCCTCTACAAGCTTCCTTATCCAACACTGTGGCTGACCATTGTCAGCTAATCTTATCAACTCTTATATATTTGTATATCTTGTGTTATCTCTGTCTAGCTAGTGAATACTGACTGATACAAAGGTGTTTTTTTTCTTCACAAATTAATCTGTAGAATTGGCTGTGGAGACTTAAAGAAGAAGATTACAGATCAAATGAACATATAAAGTACAAATAATTTGGAGATCTAAAATAAGAGGACCCTACGGATCTACAAAATGGAAACAAAGCTTAGTAGATAAGGAAGAGAAGAGGGGGTAAAGGGAGAGGAGCTGAATGGGAAAAAACGAATCAGGATATATCATGTACAGTTACAAATACCCCATGATGAATAATATCTAAATTGTACTAATATGCTTAAATAATAGAAAAGCATATGTACCGAAGGCCAAGGAGACCCAGAAGAAAACACTAGAGAAATGTAGGAATTCAGGGCTGGCTTGGGACTCTGCCACTGATCTCCAGATAATCAGGGGCAAGTTGTTTGTTTATTGTGGTACTGTGATTAGAGACAAGGTCTTGCTGAATAGTCCAGGCTCCACCGCCTCAGCCTCCTAAGTAGCTGTGATTACAAGTATGTACCACCACACCTGGCAGGGGAGTATTTAAAATTTAAATTTTTTGTTTCTTTGTGTAAGACAAAGCATTTGACCATTCATAGATCTTTACAGCTATCACTGGCTATGAGACTCTAGGTCATAATGGACATGGGACAGAGGAGTTTCCGACTTAAAATGTCCCTCTGACCCTGGCACTTACCATTTGTTAAAACCTGGACAAACCCCTGGCTCCTTCAGGCTCTTCCTGTTTTGAAAGTACAATATATATGTAAGAAAAAATATAGAAAATATAAGTAAGTATTTTAAGGAAGAAAACAAAGACTTCTCAGAACAGTTACCTGACTATTGCACGTTACAGATTGAGGTTTGGCAAATCATTACCTTCATGCCATTTTTGTTTTATTTTTGTATTTAGTATGGGGTCTACAGGGTCTCACTGTGTAGATTGACTCCTAGTTATCCTCCTGTTTTCAGCCTCTCCAGTGCTGGGATTATAGGCGTGCGCCTCACACACCCAGTCTCAATCATCACCTCAGCATGCCTCAGGGGTGGGGCCAGCATGGCACATTGGGGATTGAACCTTAGTTCCAGCCTTCGCCTACGGAGGAGCTTTAATCTGCTGAGCTATGTAAATATTTCTGTAATCATGATTTTAATAGTACCCTAATAGGTGCTGGAGAGTTAGCTCAGTAGTATAGCACCTGCCTGACAGGTGCAAGATCCTGAGTTCATTTCCCAGGTCAAAAAAAGAAAAAAAAAAAAAAAAGAGTAGTATCTTAACATCATATCATTTATGATATATTACGATTTAAACATTTTTCTTTTATTGGGCATTTGTTTTAATGAAAATTTTTACTTAAAAATGCTGTAAGTATCTTTAGACATAAATACTTTACTATATCTTTGGTTATCTTTTAGATTAGATTTCTAGAAGTGAGATGCTGTTCAGAAAGTATGAACAGCTACAGATACTGTAAGGATGTCACATCTCTTGACACACCCAGTATTCACAGTCAGGGAAGTTACTCATCTCACTGTACCCTTCTGAGTGATAATTATTAAGGGGGTGGAGGAGAAAAGAAAAGAGAGAGGGGAAGGTAAGGAGACTGACTTGGGTCCAGGATCTTTTGCTACTCTGAGCATATTTCCTTTTCACTGAAATGGGAGTAAGAGTTCTGTGGAATAAAAAGGTTCGCTTTGAAGATTCAGTTTTATCCAACTTACCCTAACTGTCCTTTTCAGAAGAATAAGGTCTTAACTTCGCAAAAAGTATTTCGCCTTTGTGTTACATTCTTAAAATTAGATCCGTGTGTTTATTTTAATCATTATTTGATACAGTATTAATATTCTTATTTATCTTCTGCATGCCATATGGATTAACTTCTCATTACCTTTGATCTTAATACTTTTAAAATATGTAAATCAGCAGACACCCTCTTTAAAGCAGTGTTTGCATCCCTGTCTATTATCGCCTTGGGCAAAAGGAAAGTGTCTGCATTGCAGGAAAACCCATAAATTGTGTGCAAATCCTAAAAACCATATATTTTATTGATCAGTCTCATTATATCAACTAATGACCAACTGAAAATGAAGCTAGTTAGAAGGAGGTATTTCTTAAATGTGAGATGGTTCATGGGAGATTTCATGGATGCAAATCATCACAGTCCCATTTCAGGGCAAAGCTAGTTAAGACTTTATGATTGGTTCCATTCGAGCATATAGGTTGTAACACCTCTCTTTTGTGTAGTGAAAACCAGCCCAGTATGTGAAATCCTTCTATGTTCTGAAGTAGTCTGCAGGAAGGGTGCAGCGTGGTCTTATTTTGTTTATTTTGAGCTAGTACAAATCATTTCACTTTTTTTTTTTTTCCAGTACCAGGGATTGAACTCAGGACCTTGTGCTTGGCAGGCAAGCTCTTATTCTACTGAGCTATCTCCTCAGCCCCTCATTTCACTTTCTTAAGCCTGTTTCCCTCCACTATAAAAGATGGAGATTAAGCTGGTGACCCCTAAGGTATATTCCAGTTCCAAGCACTGGTAAGAAACAACAGCACAACAGCAAGGAAGACACTGAATGCATCTTCGAGGGAGTTGAAACTTAACTGGGGCTGTACTTAATAATTCGCTCAGGATGAGTTAAGGAAAAGGGTAACTCTGATAGACATTCATCTTAAATAGGACTATGTGTTTTATTTACAAGAAATGTAGTATTTTAAAATAATTTATTTCTTTTTCTTGCAAAATATTGCAAAATGTGGATTCGTTTTTTTTTTCTTTTTTTTCCTCTTAACTTGAAATATATTCTTTCAGCTTGTTCTGGGATAATCCTTCCTTCCTTCTAGAGCTCTTTCAAAAACAGAACAAGATATTTGTAGGAAAAGACTGAATCAATTAGAGGGGCATTTGCATGGCAGTAAAGGGCACAATCTATCCTTGCTTATTTAGAGTTGCTTCTTTTTTTCTTTTTGTATGTTAGGGAAGGGTCAACAGGGTGTTCAGGGTCTCACTACTAGATCGGACTCATAGTGATCCATCTGTTTACAGCCTCCCAAGAGCTGGGATTACAGGTGCGCGCCACCAAGCCCAGTCTCAATTGCCATCTTATCATACCCCGGGGTTGGGGTTGGTATGGCAGCCCCAGGGATTGAACCCCAGCCCCTGTACCTGCATGCAGGCACTTTAATCTGCTGAGCTATTTGGCCAGCCCCTAATAGTTTCTTCTTCTCTTTTGGCAGGTATTCATTTTATTTTGGAAAAGAAACCGTTATGCAGAAATACAATGGAATTGATTGCGCTTTTGGTCCACGGGAAAGTTACATTACAGTTCTTTTGGAGAAAATTCATGTTTAATTTATCACATTGCCATTCTACAGTCTTACTAGCTATTACAACATGTAGTTTGATTCTAAATTCGGGTAAATTTTGCTGATACACATAATGAATATACATTTAAAGTCCTTTAAAAAACAGCCCAGGGCAGCATGTGATGGTACATGCCTGTAACACAGCACTTAGGAGACTGAGACAGAAGGACTGCTATGAGTTTGAGGCCAGCCTGGGCTACATAGTAAGTATAGACCAGTTTGATTTACATATTGAGACCCTGTCTCAGAAAAAAAAAAAACAGTCTAATTTCTAGAAGCAGTCTAATAATAGAACTGACATACAAAGAGTAGCTCTGCCTTAGAGATTTACAATATACCTTTATATATGGACTGCAACTTTAGCTCTAATTAGTGAAACACAAAGACCTGCTATGAGGCACACAGTTAAAATATCAACTACAGGAGATTGAGGTCTGTATGCAAATTACTGAAATTACAAGAGCTTCAGAAATATTCAGAGAAAAAACAGATTGTTTTTCCTAATAAATCAGCCTAGGCTATAAGTGGTGATTGAAAAATTCAGTAAATATTTACATTTAAAATTTTATTACAGTAACAGACGCATTGCTGTTAATTCCTCTACAAAAAAAAAAAAATCCTCCTTGCGTGAAACACGCTTGTCTCATCGTTGTTGCTGTCTTCAGAAGCGATTTGGGGAGCCCTCTTTCGTGTCTTTCCAAGGTGTGATCAGGCACCTCATTCACTGACCTGCCATTTGTGCAACTTCTGGCTCTTCCCTGAAGTCAAGAGGATCACGAAGGGCAAGCATTTTGAATGTATTCAGGACACAGAAGCAGCCAGGACTGCATAAAGATACTCAGGAAAGGGGGCTTTCAGACTGCTCTCAGAAAGTGGCCAGAGTGAGGGGGTGTGTTTGAAGTAAGGTGCAGTATTGTGAAGGGAATGAATGGCAAGACATCTTTTACCATAATATTTTTTTAATGTAAACATGCACTCTATTTTTGGATCATATCCGCAGTGAGAAACAGAAGAGCTCAGTGGAGCACTGGCCAAGCTGTATAAGAGGTGCATCACATCCAAAGGCTCCAGACTTTGCCTCAGAACCAGATCTGGGCTAGTGGGAGTGGGTGGGGCGCGGAGGTCCTAACACTAGGCCACTCCTCCATCTCCATCTCCATTTAGACCAGCATGGATGTTTCATCTGTACATTCCCAGACTGATGCTTCCTTGTTTTCTCACTATTTATGTAGCATTGTCTCATCAAAACTTAATAGCGCATTGCCACTGAGACTCACTGCCTTAAAACGTGGTTGAAACGGCATCGCTTTCTACAGTCTGTTGGGAGAGGACATAAGCCAGAAGGAAGCGCTTCTCACTTCACTGCTTGCCTCCATACATCAATCCCCAAGCCCTGTACATCCCACTTTTATTCTCCCAGCATGAATCATCCCATCAGTCTCACTGCTTTCATTCATGCTCTTATCAGCTCTTGCCCGGACTACCGTAACTGCTCCTCCGCTAGTCTCATCTCTACTTTCCATTCTATCTACTCTCCACATGGTAGCCAGAGATAATTTCTAAACAAGCATGTCACTTCCCGTACTCAGTACAATAGTTCACCGTGATACTCAGAACAAGGATGGCACTCCAGCCCAGCCCATGTGGCCCCTCTTCATCTGACACCTCCTTACCTCTCAGCTCATTCCCTTTCAAGTCCTGAGGGCCCAGCCTGTGTGCCAACACAACATGCTCCTAACCCTGGGAGCCCTGGGACAGCCATTACAGGCTCACCTTCTGGAAGCTTCCTTAAGTCCCAAGACGACATCGCATGTCCTTGCATTGGGCTTCCAGCTTGTCCTGTTTATAGCAGCATAATAGCAAGCTATTGGTCATTAAGTGGGTGGCTCCTCATGCAGTCAGGACCTAAGGTGCGCATTAATGTGAGCAGAGGACCACACTGCCTTACTGTGCTGAAGCTGGCTTGGCCCCACAGCCCAGTGCAGGCGCCACCGCCTAACTAGCTTTTGAAAGAATGAAGAGTTCAGCAAAGAAAAGCTAAGGACAAAGATGGAAAAAACCTGGCACTCTAGTGCTCCCTGGAGAAGTATTCAGGCTTCAAGCAAAGGGAAAACATAGGTTTAACGATTCTCAATCACAAAATGATAGCCACAATTTCATGAATTTCTAGTACTTCAAGGTGTTTTTTACTCTCCTCCCTCACCAACAAGGTCAGAAGGAAAAGATGGCAGATGGATGTCTAAAAATAGCATTGGGTAGAAAATAACAACTTATCTACTGGGACACATATGTCACTGGATTTATTTTTGTGGATCTTATTCTGGATATTTTTTTCCTAATCCTGGGGATTGAACCTAGGGAGTGCTGACCTACATCCATAGCCTGTTTTACTTTTTTTTTGGCGGGACCCGGGTTCAAACTCACGACCTTGCACTTACCAGGCAGGCACTTGTGCCACAGAGCTATCTCCCCGGCCCTGTTTTACTTTTTTATTGCATGACAAGGTTTCATTAAGTTGCCTAGGCTGGCTGGCTTAAAACTTGGGATCCTCCTGCTTCCGCCTCCTTAGCTGCTAAAATGAAAGGCACAAGTGCTGCACCAGGCATCACGGGCATCTTTTAAGAAGGCTGTCCAAACTCTAAAATTGAAGTTAATTTTGTTAGCTTCCCTTTGTGGCCAGATCTCTGCTATAGATATTGCACTTTAGAATCTAAAAATCTAAACTTCTAAGATGATGGTTGATACAATTTTTACAGCCTCCTTTTATCCTCAACCTGAATACTCTAAGAACCGAGTGAAACCACAGTAGAAAGTCAGTGGCTTCTCATTAATGAGCAGAGGTGTCTTAGGCATAGTAAGCCTGCATCTCTGAAGAATATTGTGAGGCAAAGGGCAGAACTCAAGCCAGGGAGCTTGAGTTTCAAAGAGCAATGTCTCTCCTCTCTTAGTTGAGCAAAAGAAAAGCCCAAGTCCTGCAACAGCTAATCCAAAACCCACTGGCATGGAAATCATATTTTAAACACAGACAAAATCAAATGTTTCATATGCCCTCACTTGAGCTTTGGCTAGGATGCTTTGAGTTATTTACTGTAAGTGTGGTCAAGCAGAAGAAGCAGCAAGGCTTAGACAGGAAGTCCCTGGTCTTTCTCCCCTGGCTGCCTTCCACACTCTGCCTTTCACCGCCCAAAGGATTGTGCATTCTTCTTGAGGCTGCACACTACACTGTCTGCCTCAGTTTAGTTATGTGTAAGAAAATTTCATTCACTTTTCCTTATAGAATTCAGGAATTTTGCAAAATGTGAATGAAAAGTAGAGGTTTTCAGGGTTTACTATATTATGGAATGCAGAGCAAATGATATTTGTGAACAAAATAATCAGGTAAGCAAAGAGCAATAAACAGAGGTGGCTCCAGTTGCCCTGTCCTGCCAGGCTGCACCATAGCATCAATATGCTGGCACAACTATTACTCAACCATGGCCCTCCATTACTTCTCGGTGCACCATGGGAAACTCTGCTGTAAGATACCTTTGTTTCCTAGGAGATGATGCTCCGGTTGCTAGATAGAATCTGAAACTTACTTCAAAACATGTAAAAAAAAGTTCATGACTCTTCCTGCCCTAAATTTCATCAAGCTTTTCAGAATTCAGGTCCACTGCTTGAAATGAAGAGCCGCTCAGTAGCTCAGTAGGTCATAGGTCACTTCCTCCCACCTCAAAGGTTGAAAAGAGTCTCTTCTCCCTGTCAGAAGCAACGCTCAGAGATTTGTGCTTTGCTTCTCTCATCGGTGCTTATTATCTTCCTTCAATATTGGATTATGTGAATTTTTTTGAGAATCAAAAAAAGGACATTTTCCCCCTTCTTTCATTTGAAACAGTGTCTAGTCATTTGATCAATTTTGCACATCTATTTCTTACAATATAAGCAACTACTATGAAGATAACAATATGTAATATAACAAGCATTGTTAATTTCCTATCATCTTGTTTGGAAATTTGGTGTCATTTTTATTGTTTTTTTTGATTCTCTCTCTCTCTTTTTTTTAATGAACGCTTTAAATTTCAGTTCCAGAGAAACCTTCAAACATTCCATTAAGTCCTTCAGTTTAGATCATCTGA
>PVKN010013544.1:0-19843 GCA_004027915.1 Capromys pilorides | reverse complement strand
ACCAATAGTGTTTAGAAAATTTATGTCTGCATCTTCTACTCTGAACAACTACTATGAACACAATATGCATTATATTGATTGTTTGGCTGTCCTACTGACATGTTTTGAAGCTATCTCATTGCTATTTCTTTCTTATTGAGATTAATAAAATTTTAAAATTAAAAATAAATTTAAAGAAAGAAAAAAATCACAAACTCTTGAAGCTGCGAAATTGACATTAAGCTTTGAGGCTACACCTAGATACAAACTATAAAAAAAGGTTTTTATTTTTCCCTATTTCTTAGAAGAGATCTTTGCTAACTGAATTACAAAACAAAAACTTCCAAGGGCCAGGGAGATAGCTCTGTGGCACATTTGCCTCCTTGGCAATTGTAAGGTCATGAGTTCAAACCCCAGTCCACAAAGAAAACAACAAAACAAAAACTTCTGACTATTCTTTTTATAATTATAAACTTAAACAATCATAAAAATTATAATTCAATTTGAAAACAATATTTTCAAGGTCACTCATATTGTAATTAAGTCATCTGTATATGTTATTTGTCTATTGATCAATTTCTGAACACGTTTTTAAAATCTGAGCTCAGCAATTTTTTCCTCTTTCTTTTCTCTTTTATTTTTGGATCATTTGTAAATCATTTAATTTGGTTTATAGATTTCAAAGGCATGTTTCCACCTAGGTTGCCAGCTAGCCAATATATAAAAATTAATTTTCTCATAGGTTATCACAAATTTGTTAAAGTATCAAAATGGGGTCCCTCTGGGCTTGGAAAATCATTGGTCATGTCTCCCTTTGGTAAATAAAGAAACAGCTGCTTGGGGAAAATCATCACCCCAGGCTTTGTTCATTAATCAGAAGCCCCAGTGGTCATGATAACCTCATCGGTGACACCCAATAAATGTTATTAAACATATATTATTATGATACATTTACATTGGTCATCCTTAAAAGTTTAAGTTTTCAAACATAAGACAATGAGATTTTCTGATTAAAGAGTGGCACTGATACAAAACTAAATTAACAAAGTAATGATCATTTGTTATTGCTAATTTCATGGTGTACGAAATGTGTTCATGCCTCCCAATTGTACAGTATTCTAAAACTATAAAATTGGGATTGTTTATAGAGATAGACATCTGCCTTTCTCTTATGTCCCAGATATTTATAATAAGAAGTTCGTGTAAAGCCAACATGAGGTCATCAGTCAAGACAATATTTTAGCAAAACCTTATGTGATGTGTATGCTATGTATGCACCACTATATCTAGAGATACTTAGTTGTTGAGGAGCCCAGACAACCTTACAAACTTCTTCAATGACACCCTATCAAGGGCCAAAAAATTGCATAAAAAATTCATATATATTAGGTAGTATTGATTGAATACAGAAATTATTGTATTAAAGATGAAGATCTAAATGCGTTCCAAAAGTGTCATCATGCCTCTTATGTTATGCTGTTTGTATGGCTTTTTATTTCACATTTTCTCTGTGAAACTACATAGCTGTAGTTTCATTCTAGAGAGATTCAACTACTAGCATATCTATGGTTGATAAGAAATAACAGTTCCCTGGCTATACTTTTATTTAATAATTAAGTTCACTGCTCCCAAGACCATGTAGTGTCACTCACCTTGTCTTCTGGATGTTCAACAGCCAAGGTTTGGAGACTCAAAATTAGAAAAATGGATGGGCTAAGATAATAGCCAATATATTAGCCCTGCCACTGTGAGGTCAGTGAGGACCCAGGACACAAAAGAACCCCTGCTGTGATATCCTATAACTTGGTTGAGACCCTGATATTCTGATCAAAGAGATCATGGGACCACTGAGAAAAGTGATCCTCAGTGTATAGTATGTGTCACCAGGAGAGAAAAAGCTCCCAAGCTTTAAGAAAAAGCAACCTGGTTGAACAATGGCCATGACTCATCCAGAGGGTTGACACAGTCAGAAGTGAGAGGCCCTGTACATGGTCTCAAAGTAAACCTTGAGGACATTTATTTGACGTTGGGAGATAGCAAGAAATTATCTTTAATTAATACACATCTCACTTTTTAGCAGAAAAGTATAACTACAAGATGCGTAAAACAAGGCCATAATAATTCTAATTCTCCCCCAAGATTGGTTATTCTTGCCAAGAGATCACCAAAACCAAGTAACCATACAGATGAAACCAACAATAAACATGCTAGATTCCTTCTACCAGGATCCACCAGAATCATATTATAGAGAGAATGTAGGACTTGCCATAAATAATCATATTGGATACCATCCTAGAACACGTGGGCATAGAGAGATGAGATCTTCAAGCCAGTGGTGAAGCCTTTTGCCAAGAGACCCATCATGATTCTGCAATGGGCTGATCATATGAACGGGCTGCGCCTTTGTCTTTTGTTCTTAGTCTGTTAAAGGACCAGCAAACCCAACAGTGCTAGCCAGGTTTCAACTGCTGTAATAACAAAAGCAAAAAAGTAGGAATTGATAGAGACCCCTGCAGGGCAGCCCTGAGAAGGACCTAGATCGACCAATTGGCTATCCATGTTTGCTTGTGAGTTGTCCAAGGCCTAGGCTCCTTGTCTGGAGATGAGCAGTGGACTAACAGCAGGTGAACCTCTGTGAGTCACTGATCCCTGCTGGGCCTGTAATGGTGGGTGAATCCAAGAAGCCTCAAAGGACAAGACAAGCTCACAGCCAAGGACACCAGGCTCCAACCTCAATCAGACTAAGACCGTATCCTCAGACAACTCACGTTTAGTTGGATTAACTTAGTATCTTCTTTGGAGAAGTCCTAGAGTGATTCCACCCCTTTTGAGTATTCTCCTCCCTTCTGCAGATAATTGAGTAAATAAGGACTTCTCAGAGAAGCTTTTATTTCAACCTCAAATTCTGTGAGAGGGCTTTGATTGACCTTTTTTTATTTAGCCTTTGCCATACACTTGTTTGGGAAATGCAGACCTGACCAATCCCATGAAAACTAAGCGATATGCTGAACATGACAAAGGTCAAAGGACACAATATGACTAAAGAAGCAAAAAAGATGTTGGTTTTTATCTTCTATGTGTGCTTAATGTGGAGTTGGTGCTGAGGAAATAGCTCAGTAGGATAAGCGCTTGCCTGGCAAGCTTGAGGGCCTGAGTTCAATTCCCAGTTAAAAAAAAAAAAAATTGCAGTTAAGAAAGAGTGCCCAGAAGGTGATGTACTCTGAGCTACAGCCCCAGCCCCAGAAGCTGCTGTCTTTTAGACAGAGGGAGGAGACTGACCCAGTGCATGCAGGAAGAAGCTGCGAAGGAGACAGAAAAGCCTTCCTGAAGGCTGAGAACAGAGAAGAGCCTACGATGTCTTTTATTTCTTTTCTTTGTGGTTCAGGAAATCAAGTCCTGAGTCTTCTAAGCACTTGTACTACCCCTGAGCTTAGCCCCAGCCTTTGAGCCTATTGAGTGGAGCAAGTCAGAGAGCACCACCAGCTGTCCCTCACTCCCAACCCTAGGTGCCAAAGAAATTTCCAGCCACCACCCCCATACCGCTTACCTTAGGTTTGGGTGGAGTTTCAGGTTCCTGTGGGAAAAATAACAAGAAATTTAATCTGGGAGTGGTATGAGCACACACACAAATGCTTGTGCGCACACACACACACACACACACACACACACTCATTCTGGAGGGGATGCTCCTATATCCATGAGGTGAAGAGGGTTCAGCCCTGGGTGTCTCCTGGTAATCTCGGCTGTCCTAGCAATCTCTCTGGATCTTGCTGTTCTGTCCCTGGATCCCATCACCTACCTTTCAGCAACTGCATGCAGCAGGGATGACACTGAAGCAGGAGGACACCCTTATTCCAGCCACCCAAGCTCTGAAACATCCACACTCTGATCTGATCCTTGAGACTTACAATTGTGATCTTAGCCAGAAAATGATCAGCAGGTGTGATTAGGTGAAGGCCCTGAGGCTGGCACTGAGGCCACACGGATCCCGAGTAATCACAAGGGCCAAGTGAGACAACTGTGACAGTCAGGGGCAAAGGAGAGGATGTGACACCAGAAGCAGGAAGATGTTGGGAGTTTCGTACTTCATTTTTACCTCCTGGAGATAGGATGCCCAGCAGGGGATTTACTCTCAGCTACATCCCCAACCCCAAGAAGCTGCTGCCTTTAGAGAGAGCGTGAGAAGCCTGAGCCAATGCACACAGGCCCTGGAAAAGCTGCAAGGGAAACAGAGAAGACTCTCCCTGAAGCCTCAGGGAGGAGATGAACCTATGGTGCCTTTTGTTTCTTTCCTTTGTGGTGTAGGGTGTCAAACCCAGAGTCTCCTAGGTAGTTGTTCTATCACTGAGCTAAACCCCAGGCTTCAACACATTGTTTTATGATTCTGACCTGCAGACTCTAAGACAATGTACTGCAGTTCATAATATTTTAAGCCTGGATGACCATGGCTACCTCTTTGGCTCTCTTCGTGGAAAGTGATGGATTCTTTCCTGACTACACAGGGTAGAGTCCTGATCCAGCTTCTTGTGCCAGCAATTGAGATGCTGGACAAGTCAACTCACCTCTCTGGGTCATGGGCCCCCTTCCCCATGGTGGGACACTACTGCCAACCCTCATGCTTGTGGAAAGTCTCTGGCTGAGTTGTGGATTCAATTGGGCTCCTGTTCTCATTGATACAAATCAGTACCTCAGAGGGGTCTGAACTTTTCCCTGCTCCTGGTTGTGCCTAAGGGTCTATTTTCTCCTCTTCCCACGTGGATGTCCAGCAAGAAGAGTTGAACTTTACAGTCAAAGTGCAGAATCCTCTTCTAGTGGCCCCGTGACACTGGAGGGACCTAGTCCAGGCACTGGCAGTGGGGACCCCAGCCTGGTTGAACATGGCTGCCCACAGTGCATGGCTGTTAGGCGCAGTGCCCTGCTGGTGGCCCACATTACATGCCTGAGTTCACTTCTTTCTTCTCATAAGAACCTTTGCCATTGTCACTGGCACTTTTTTTTAATGCATTTAGGACAGGGGATACAGGGTCTACAGGGTCTCACTATGTAGATCGAACTTGTAGTGAGTATCTTGTTTTCAGTCTCTCAAAGTGCTGGGATAACAGGCTCACACCACCCAATCTCAATCACCTTCACAGTACGCCCTGTGGGCAAGGCTGGCATAGCATGCCAGGGATTGAACCCCAGCCCCTATGCTCTGCGGAAGCAGGCACTTTAGTCCTCTAAGCTATCAGCCCAACCCTGTCACTGGTACTTTTACGCACGAGGCCACCTCAGCACAGAAAGACATCTCAGGCACACAGAGCCCCCACAGCTCTCAGTGAGAGAGCTCAAATCTGCACCCCAGAGTTCAAGCATTTACCCCCCCCATGCATCTACCTCAGGAGAGAGCACAGAGCATCCTTAGTACCTCCTAGGCCATCCTCACTGTGTCCTAGGTTCTTCCCTGGCCTGTACAGGAGGCCAGCTAGGACGTGGGTTCAGGTGCCCAATCCTGGCGGAGGGCTCCATTGCTCAGCCGTACCATGGTTGGTGACTTCCCCCACACTGGCAGGGTCCTCTTTCCTTCAGTGCCTGAGGCCTATTTAGCTCTCACAGTTTGTGTACCTCCTCATCAGCTAAGGAACCAGCAAAGGCATAATGTGGCCTCAGGGACATGTAGGACCCACTGTCCCAGTCCCACCTTGCTCTTTCCAATCTCTCCCACCTCCTCTATGCAGGTCCCATATAGGAGCGATGGCAGTGCAGAGGATCATGGAACCCCGGGGCAGCTGTCGGGAGGGTCAGGGCACAAGTGTCCCCTACTTGAGGGAGCTCCACTCAGGGCCCAGCCGCCAGCCCACACTCAGGCCCTGCAGCCTCCTCTGCTCATGCTCTACCTGCACCAGGGAGCTGGTGGGCACTGACCCAGGGAAGGCCTGAGACTGGCTACGGTGTCCTGCACTGCCACAGTGTTGGTCGTTGTAGGGTCATCCCCCTCTTCTGGAGCTAACTCCAGGCATCTTCCTTTAGCTTTGCATCACGGGACATTTGGCAAATGCCTCCTCCTCAAAGCATCTGTTCACCTACATACAAATAGAGAACAAGAGGTCCTGCTGTGTTTAACCCCTGCCTCTGGTGGGCAGGTACAGCGCAGTAAAGTCTTCTTTTGCCCTCCACACTGCAGGCACATCCTAATCTTTACTTACTTCTCAGCCAACTTCTGTGCAGACACCCAGGGGCGTCCATGCCTGTTGGGCTGCCACTCATCCTTCAGGACACAGATAGCTCCTCGGAGGCCTCCTCCACTGCCCCAGTTTTGCTGATAATACCCAACACTCCCACAGTACCTACATTCAAACATGTCAGATGTGCTACATGGCCCAGTATCTCACCTACCCAAGGAGTTGGGCTCACTTATGATACCCATAGATAGGACATTTGTAGAAACTGAGGCCCAAAGAGAAAATGGTCCGTGATTTGAGCCACTCAGCCAGTCAAAGGCTGAACCCCAGAGGCCTCTCCAGTCAAGGTGGATGTAGTGCCTTACATATGGTTGTTGTCCTCCCAGATGCTGGTTCACATCTTTTTTATACGAACTATCACATTTAAAGATACTACTAGGTTTGTCTTCCATGAGTACCTAGGATGTAGCAAGTACCCAGAGTGAGGTCACCAATTCAAGGTCAAATGCCTGAATTGGCACAAATTTGATCCCTAGGGCCCAAGAGGCTGTCTTGGAGGAGGCTGCCATGGAAAGGAGTGGGCTGCATCCACATGACCTCCTCTGGCCTTCCCACCCAACTCAGCTCTCCTTGCCATTCCCCCACCAGCACTCCCTCCCACCAAGTCATTTCCCCAGTGAACCAGAGCTGCAGCTCCCTGGCTCAGGCTGGGCCAGCCCACAACTCACCCAGTCAGGCTGGCTTGCACCACCACCCATCTTTTCAAGGCCTCTGTGTCACCTGCTGTTATTTCATGAAAACTGAGCCATCAGGGCACACAGCTGGACTTTTCAAACAAACAGATACCAGAGCAATTTGGCAGGTGCTCAACAGGGAGGAGCCAAGAGCAAAGGAAGCAGAGCTGGAGAGAGAGAAAATAAGGTGCTGGGGTGAGGGCTGTGGGCGGGGCCCAGAGAGAAGGAAATAGTCATCCACGGTGCTGTGACCTTTCTCTGTGTTCACCCACTGCCCATCAGCTTTCAGTTTGTAGGAAAGGCGTCCTCAGGAACTTCTGGTTCCACTCTACAGATTTGCCCTTCTTTGTTTTATCTTGTTTCTCGTGGGTGTTAGGATGGAGGGAGAAGTTGTGGACACAGAGTTCCACTGACATGGAAGGAAAGGGGAGGGCACATGAGAAAAGGCTGCCATTATTTAGCTTTAGTTCATAAGTAGGGAAATCACTGGCTTTAGGAGCAAGACTAGCTGGTGGTGGAAGCAGACCTGATGAGAAGCTCATCTGGAGTCATTCAGGTTTCTTTTACAGGAAACTGAGAAGGCCCTGTCACAAGCTAGGGAGGAGTGGTACGATGTTGCTATGCCCTCCATGAGCACAAGGTGCTGATGTACTGCTTAGCATACCAGGGCAAGATGTGCGGTGGAGAAGAGGTTCAGGGCTCCCCAAAGCTGCTCTCTTCTGTTAATGCCAATCACAGGAGGACAAGGGCTTTGAGAAAGGCCTGTGCTCTCCCTTGGGTCCTCGTTTGCCCCCCACCTTGCAACTTCCTCCATGGGTGATGCAGTAGGAAGACCCAGGCCAAGCGATATGCCTCATAATGTACTGCCTGGTCTCAAAATAGTGAGAAGTCAATTTCAATTGTTCGTGAGTAATCTGTACTGGGGCTTTCTGTGATACTACTACACAATGGACTAGAGCAAGGGTCTTCCAGAGCAGAGGAGAACAAGGTGTCTTGCACCATAAAGTCTTCACCTCTTTTTGTTGCGGTTCTCTGCATAGACACACTATAATTTGCAAAGACGAGTTTCTAGCACAGTCTCCTAAGCTGAAGACCACATGTCTTAGTTACTGTTCTGTCATTGCTGGGACAAATATCCAACACACAAACTTAGGAAGGAGAGATTTATTTAGCTCACAGTTACTGGAGGTTTCATAATTTAAAGCAGCCTGAATTACACAGCAAGACGAGACTATGCTGCTGTGTCCAGGATGACTCACTCCATACCTCTGAGAGACTGCCGCCTGGGGTGGGCGGTGGTGGACCTCTGACAGCACGTGATGCCAGTTTAACGTTTTGTACCTCTGTTGGTCAGGCCTCTGAAGCCCCACCCTGGTCCTTTGGCCCTGCCCCTTGAGTCACATGCTTGACAGCCCCATGATTTACATGAGGCTTTGGGAGGACAAGATACCAACTATAGCATTCTGCCCCTGGGTCCCCAATGTTTCATGAATATCCCTTTCTGCAGAAGGCATTTTACTCCATCTCTAAGAATTGCCAAAGTCCTAACAGTTTCCGCATTGCTGAAAAGTCCACATCCCAAGTTTCCGCCAAGATTCAAGGCAAACTCTCAACTGTGAGCCCCTACACTAATGAAAAATTAAATACATCAAAAATTCAAAAGCACAAGATAAACATTGCCATTCCAAAAGATATATACAGGAGGATACAAACCACGGGGGCCAAAACAGGTCCAAAATCCAGCAGGGCAAACATTATGTCTTATAGTTCTATGTGGAACATCTGAAGCAACCTGTGGCAAATTGTGAGCTCTATGTGGCTCTCCTGTTAGGGCACTTCTGGTGGTTGTAGCTTCCATGGCTTCTCTTAGGCTGGCTTTGCTCCCTCTTTTCAGTTTTCCTTGGATGATCCACGTTCCTGGATTTTCCAAGTTTCTGGGCTTTCCACAGAGTAGGCTCCTCGCTCATAGCTTTACACATTGCCCTCTCAGGGGTACACTGCCTGGCCTACCAGGCCTTCTTCTGAAATTGAGGTGGAAGCCTTCTTAACCTGAGAACTGCTGCATTCTGCATGCAACTAAAATCAGCACCATGTGGATAATGCCAAGGTCTGCTGACAACTGGAGCAGTAGCCAGGCTTCCTTCTTTCTTAGCTGTAAGGGTCAGGTCCCAAAAGCTGGCAATCACATGGTCAAGTTTAGCCACAGCCACACCCCCACTCCTGGTGCCTAATTCTGTCTCAGTTACTGTTCTATCATTGCTGGGACAAATACCCAACATACAAGTTTAGAGAAGGAAAGGTTTATTTAGCTCACAGTTACTGTAGGTTTTATAATTTAAAGCAGCCACAATTACATAGCAAGACCTCAAGACTATGCCACCATATCCAGGATGATTTGCTCCATATCTTCAAAAGACCACTGCCTAGGGTGGGGGTAGGGAAACCTCTGACAGAGCTTGCTGTCAGTTTGACAGTTTAATGGTTCACACCTCTCAAGCCCTACTCTGATCTTTTGGCCCCACCCCTCAAGCCACATGCTTGACAGCCCCACGATTTACATGAGGCTTTGGGGGAACAACTAGATACAAACCATAACACCACAAGATCTCTCTGTGCCCTCCATCCCATTATGTTCTGCTTCCACCAGAATTTGGCTGATTGGAAGGGGCAGGGCTCTAAGCTGGAGCAGAAATCCTCTGTGTAACCAATCCTTCGTGGCAGCACAGGCACCAGTGAGGGTCGTCATTGGAAGGCAACAGCCAATTGATTAGAATTTAGAACAAAAAAATCACACATTGATTGAAAGCAGAATGGGCAGTAACACATCTAAGAACCAGGGCTAGTCATGCAGACTTGCAGTCCTGTGTCTTAGAAACCTGAGGCAGGAGAAATGCGTAAGCCGAGGAATTTCAGACCTGCCTGCCTGAGTGACATAGGAAAACCTGTCATTTTTTTTTTTTTTTTTTTTATCTTTCTGGACAAAGTCTCACTATGCAGTTCAAGCTGAACTTGAGCTCACTTTTGTAGCTCAGGCTGCTCTCAAACTAGCACTGATCCTCCTGCATCAGCCTCCCAAGGGCTGAAGGAAAAGAAAATGAAATAAAAGAAGACACAGCGTAGAGCTGCTTGGGCTGCACTGTGCACTATCTTCTTCTGTGTCCTGGAGTTCTACTCCTTACTGCAGACCCAAAAGAGAGGGAAACGCACAGCTGCTCCCAAAGCTTTAGCACAACAAATACTCAGGCCCAGCTGAGTTCCAGAAAACCAGGGGCTCTATGTGGCCCTAGGGCTTGGCAGCAAGTCACACAGAGGCATCTCCCTGGTGAGCGCAGCTCTGGTGGAGGACCCGGGGCTCCTGCTCCACACCCCGTGTTATGGTCCACAGGCAAAGCAGAGGCCTGTGAGCTTAGACTCAGCACGCAGTGGGAGGTATCTGGAGACACAGGGACAGGAGGCAGAGATCTCTGATCTAGGCAGTGGGATGATGACCACCGAGCCACACTGAATTATAATCTACTCCTGGGGACAGCTCTATGCTCAAACCAGAACTAGAAGCACAGCCCTCAGGGCCATTATCATCACCGCAGATGCTTGCTTGCTGCTATCTGTTCCCTGCAGTCCACACTGAGAGGCTTTAAAAACTGTAGTCAGTCTCCTCACTGCTAGGAGAAAGACTACTATAAATAACAAACAACCCAGTGCAGTTTCACACAGTTGTGAGCACAGCTAATCAAGAGGCTGAGGCAGGAGAGTCCCAAGTTCAAGGCCAATCTGGGCAACTTAGAGACCCTGATGTAAAATCAATAAAATTTAAAGGGCTAAAGATGTAGCTCAGTGGTAGGAACCCCTTATTCAGATCCTCAGCTATGTTCCCCCAACACAAAACACAGCCTGTTAGCTAGTGACAAGATTTCTCCATAGCTCAAATAGAGCAGAGGTTCCAACACTGACATTTTAAAAAGCAAAGCATGAAATAACCAGAAGAAAATATGTTATTTTTAAAAAGATAAATTTGGAAGATGGAAGGCCTTTCTAAGTAGAGCACACAATAGAAAGCAGAAAGGAAAGGCTATGAACTTTTATACTGTAAAAAAAGATGCATTCTTTAGAGCGAAAAGCATTCTATGCACATGCACATGCATGTACATGCAGAGAGAAGGAGTGCTAAGATCAGAATCCATGTTGCCAAAGACCAATTATATTGACACAAACAGTTCTTACAAATGAATGGAATTCAAAAATCAAGGATGAGGCCGGTGATATAGCTCAGTGGACTAAGCGTCTGCTTAGGCAAGCGGAAGGACTGGAATTCATTCCTAGCATCACATGTTGTGCTGACTGCAGCCATGGGCACGCTGAGCCACCCTCAGAGTCCATGTGTGGTGTACCAGGTCTGTAATCCCCGTGCCAGTGAGGCTGAAAACAGGACAATCATTATGAGTCCAATCTGTGTGGTGAGACCCAGTACCAAATACATTTTAAAAAAATAAAGCAAGAATGAGGCATATACATATAAAGGCAGTCTCCAGCAAATAAATGTACAAAATAGAAAACTGAAAAATGTAACCGTAGTCTCTCATGATCATAGTAATGCAGATTTAAAGGGCATCTCAGACAAAGCAATGGTCTACATCATACTAAGTGGAGAGAAGCTAAAAGCCCCTTCCCTCTGGATCTGGAGCAAGTCAAGCAAGCCCACTTTCATTGCCCCTCTTCAGTATAGCCCTTCAAACATTAGGTGAGCAGTTAGACTAGTGAAGAAACAAGGGCGATATGGATAGGAAAGGAAGAAATTAAGCTGCCATTCTTTGCAGATAATGTGAACCTCCACATACAAGTACCCCAATTTCCCAAAAGACTGCTAGAATTAATAACCAAATTCAGTGGCATAGCAGGACACAAAGTCAACACTCAACAGTGTTCCTGGGCACCAACAACAAACTCACTAAGAGAGAAATTAAGGAAAAAATATCTGTCATAATAGCATCAACAAAAATGAAAAAATTAGGCATTCACATAACCAAGGAAGTGAAAGACCTCTAATCCAACAGCTGCAGTATAAAAACGGAGATCCAAGGTGATATTTGGAAGTATTCCCTGTTCCGAGATAGACAGAACCCACATAGTCACCATGACTGCACTTCTGAAACTGTTATATAGATGTGATGCAATCCTGACAGAACTGTCACTTGCATTCCTTACACAGCTAGAGAGAGCAATCTTCAAATTCCTATGGAACCAGAAGAGATCTACAATAGCAAAGCAATGCTGGGGAACAAGGGCAAAACGTGGGACATCGCAATGCTGGATTTCCTGCTATGTTACAAAGCTACAGTGACAAAAACAGTATGATACTGTAGGAAAAAAAGATTTTCTATTCACTAAAGAATAATAAAGAATGCAGAAGCAAATCCCAGAACTCAGCTCCCTTGCATGTGTCCCTGGGGCCAAACGCTTGAACTATAGGAAAGGAAGCCTTTCTACCAAATGGTGCTCGGAAATCTGGCAACCTGCATGGTGAGGATTGAACAGCATCTCTCACCATGCACTGAAATGTAATCAAAAGATATCAAAGATATAACTAACTATTAAATCAGAAACACAATCTGATGGAAGACAAAAGAGGTAAAACTTTTAAAAACACAGACACAGGCTGACTTTCTGAACAGAGCCCAGGTTGTACAAGAAATTACACCAAATCAACAAGTGGGGTCACATCCAACTGAAAGGCTTCTGCACAACAAAGGAAACCACAGAAGAGTCAAGAGACAACTTACAGAATAGAGAAACACTGCAAGCTGGGCGTCAGACAAAGAACAAATATCTAGAACACACAACATTTAACCTTCCATAACTTCAAGACCCAGTAAGAAATAGGCATCTGAAATGAGCAGACTTCTCAGAGGAAGAAATACAAAGCCCAATAAATATGTAAAACACTTCAACAAAACTGGCCATTCAAGAAACAGAACTCAAAACAACAGTGAGATTCCATCTTGCTCCATGAAGAAATTGTACGACACGCGCTTGAGAGGCTGTGTGGAGAAACAAGCCCTTCCTCACTGCTGGTGGGCGTGCATGCTGGTTCAGCCACTATAGAACCCAGTGTGGAGATTCCTCAGAACGCCAAAACTCAAATCCCATTTAATCCAGCTGTTTTCCTTTGGGGCAGCTTCCCAAAGAGTTGAAGACACCCTATCACACAGATGGGAGTATGGTCGCTCTCGTCGCAGCACCATTCCCAAGAGCTAAGACTTGAAAGACACCTATAGGTCTGTCAACAGGTGAATGAATAGAGAAAAGGTGACCTCTGTACACAAAGGACCTCTGCTCTGCCAGAAGGAATGGCAAACTAGAGTCACTGAAGGAAATGGATGCACCTTGGAGCCATAACGCTAAGGGAAGTAAATCAGACGCACAAGTGTGGTTACCACGTAGTTTCTCTTATAGAGCACACCCAATATAGAGGGACAGTGCCGAATAAAAGACAGCATAGGGAAAATAGAGAGAGAAAAAGATTTTCAAGTCAGTCTCACTGTTCAGTTCAGGCTAGACTTGAATTTATTATGTATCCCAGGCTGGCCTCTGAATCACTTCAATCCTCCTGCCTCAGCCTCCTGAGTGCTAGGACTACAAGCATGGGTTGCCACATCTGGCAAAGAAAATGATATTGTAATCCAGCATAGAAGATCTATTTTAAAGTGTCTCTTGATTTAATATAATTATCTTATGAGATTTTGATGAGATTTTTGCTTGGTAGCTGATAATCTCTGTTTATGATAATAAAGTTGATAATATATGCTTATAAACTCAATAAATGAATCTGATGCTAGCAAAAGATAAATAATACAGATTTTAAAAGCCATAAAGTTAAATTACAGGTTATTGTATTTCAAAGTTCAATTAATCCTACTGACTGAGTAGTTATGTTTCTGCTGGATGTATTACATATGGGCAAAAAACCTCAGAGAACAACTGAATCATTGTTGTCAAAATTAAAAATAATTATACATTTGTTATAGGACTTCTAAGATCAATGCCAACTTAAAAAAACGGTTTCCACAGATGCACTATTAAAAGACTGTAAAGACAGAGATGAGGTATGAGCCTGGGAGTTAAAGCATCGTCTATGACACTCTCTGCTGCCCCAACTACAATGCCAGGAAAAATTAGGCAAGCATTCGCGGAACAGTAAGACAATCTGGTGCTTTTATACAGTAGAATGCTCAGAGATTGTCATAAACATTGAGAGAAATATGAATATGCTGGTATGTGGTAATGCTCCTACCTTAGTACATTGTTCAGTGCAAAATGTGCTCTGCACAGCATGGTGCATCTTTCTAAAAGGGCTACACACACACATGTTCTTGTATACATGTGATATGCATCATAGGAAAAACAAAATATTTGAATGGTTAGAGAGACAATGGAATTTAGAAGGACAGAGACTTTGACATCAGACATCAATATTGCAGATCTTTCTTGCTGTATTAAAGTGTTTTGTTTCATTTTGAAATAGGGATGAAACTGAGGACCTTTCTTTTTTTCTCTTTCTTTCTTTCTTCTTTCTTTCTTTCTTTCTTTCTTTCTTTCTTTCTTTCTTCTTCCTCCTTCCTTTTTTCCATCTTTGTGAGTCACATGCACTCACTCAGTTGCAAGGTTGCGAAGGCTGAGGCAGAACTTGTAACCCCTCTGCCTCAGGCTCCAAGACTGCTGGCACCCCAGGCGTGCACCATGACATCCACATTTTCTAGGTAGATCAGTTTCATTGTAATAATTTCTATTACAAGTGTAATAGAAATAAAGCTTAAAAGAAACATGGTGGGAAACAGAAGCATCGACTGAGAGAATGTCAGTGCTCTGTGAAGGGAATTTGAGTGCCTAAGTCTACTTTGTAATCATTTTTAATTTTTCTAAAGCTGTATCTAAATGGAAGCATTCATTGCATGCACTCTGAGTTTATCTTTCTTTGTGGCATATTTTTAAGATTTGTCTATGTTGTGCTTCTCTGTAATTTGTTCTCTTGTACTGAATGGATTCTATGCCTGCAGACACCATGATATGTGTGTCCTGCCCATTTGCCTTTTTAATGAATACTGAGATGATTACATTTGGGGCAGTTATATTTGACTGCTGAGAAGTGTTCAGCCATGCCTCTGTGGGGGGAGGTGATTTTATTTACTTTAGAATTAGCGAGTTGTAGAATTTTCAGGAGCAACTACAAGGACAATCTCCAAAGTGGTTTCATGCTTTTCGCTCTCACCACTTGCAGCAGGATCTCGCCAACCTTGAAGGTCATATGTCTTTTCAGCTGAAGATATTTTAGCAGCCTGATGAACAGAAATTTAGTTTTGGTTTTTATTTTGTTCTACACTGGTAAGGATCAAACCAAGAGGCTCTCACATGACAGCTGAGTGCTCTAAACTCAGCTACAGAGAGAGCTTGAAGTTTTTAATTTTCATGCAATCTACTTTATCTTTTCCATATCTCAAACACTCAATGGCATAAAATTAGAACTTTCTCAGTATAGTACTTACGGTGCGTGCTATCTTATCATGTCGAAACAGTCTGCCTCATATTTTCTACAATGTGTATTCATTTTTCTACATGTGTGTTTCAATTGAGCTTTTCAATTTTTGACATGTATAGATTTACTTACACGCTATATACCTAAAATTTGAAAAGTAGATAGCTAAAACATAAAATTTCCAACTAATATTTTTTCTTTGACATGATTGATGGTGATTTGATGGTGATCGCGCATGATTGATGTAGAATATTTCACGCATGTTTAAATTAATTTTCTGATTTCTGTGATGAAGCAAATCCAGCAACCCTGGCAGCTGAGCAGAGCAGGACTCCAGCAGCTCCCTGGGTGACAGCAATGTCCTCTATCTCTGCAGGGGCATGGAGGGGGCTATGCAAGTGCACTTCTTAAAAGTCAACAACTCCAGCACATTCAGAGTGGTGCTTGGCTCAGTGGTAGAGCACTTTCTTAGCATTAGTGAAGCCCTTGGCTCAATCCACAGGACCAGAAAAACAAATAAAACAGATGCACTGCAGTTCTGTGCTTGTCGTTCATCTGTACAACAACCTCCCTTTTCAACAGAACAGCTGGAGAGAGGCCCAAGTCTAAGTGAATTTCTAGGACATTTTAAAAACTGTGAAAGCCTGAGAGAAGGTTTTCTTTCTAGGTGACTCTGCTTAGGCACACTATGGATCGTCAATCACTTTCCTCTGTGGCCGCATAATCTCCTTGAACAGAAAATCTAAGCTACCACTGAGTTACAGGATGTTATACTATAGGTTCTCTTAGGACCTGAGTCCTCACTGACCTTGGAGGGCTAGGGCCAGAATATTGCCTATTCTTGCAGTCCTCTTTTTTCTCTAATTTTTTCATCTGTAAACTTAATTTGTTAACCATCCAGAAGAGAAGCTTAATGATATTGTTACACTGTAACATAGGCAATTGAGTTTAATGTCACTATTGGTCTGATTATCACATGCCTTAGACATAACACAGAACAGGTATTTTCCAACAATCATTGATACTCTAAACTTTAAGTCCCTATAGCATGTGAAAAAAATTACTCATTTTTACACAAAGATTTAGAAATCTAATCATATGCAATATTTTAGCAGGACAATTCTATGACATTTTCCCTGACTCTTATTTTCTTTTATTAGCTATTTTTAAACAAATGTTTATTTCACAGA
Organism: Capromys pilorides; assembly: GCA_004027915.1. Classification (NCBI taxonomy): domain Eukaryota; kingdom Metazoa; phylum Chordata; class Mammalia; order Rodentia; family Capromyidae; genus Capromys; species Capromys pilorides. The sequence goes on along the minus strand of PVKN010013544.1, from coordinate 3,252 downwards.
GAGTATAGCAATAATTAATATGATATTAGAGGCAGTATGCATTTAGAAGATCTAGGGAAGGGCTCTGCCGGAGTCTCTCGGGTTCCTGTCTGAGCCCTGTGCTCTATGCCCAGGCAGTGGGATGCCCTGAGGGTCACAGCTCAGTTTTGGGGCCTGGCCTCAGGTTCTCATCCTGGGCTGGAGGCAGAGGGTGCTGGGTAGTGGGTGTGGCTGCTCTGGGTGTGGAAGTGGAAGGACACTGCTCTTCTGTATGCAGGAAGAGGGATGTGACAAGTGCATGGCAAAGGCTTAAAGAAATAAGAGAGAAGCAAAAGAGCACGGTGAGAGGATCACACTGGGTGTCAGATTGAGACCTTCTGGCACAACCGTTTTCATCTATTGCCATTAAGTGAACATCAGAGCTTTTTTTTTTTTTTTTTCATGGTGGTCTGTTGAAAGCAGCAGTTAATGCTTAAATTTCTTTTTTCTTTCTTCTCCTTTTCAATGTCTTATAACTTCTTTGTTTCCTACCAATTTTTTTTGTCACTATTCTCTAGTTGCTAGGACAAATACTTAACACTGGAAATTAGAGAAGGAAAGGTTTCTTGAGCTCATAGTTGCTGAAGGCTTTAGTCCATACTCAGCTGGCTGCAAGGTAGAGCAGCACAGTGCAGAGAGCATCCATTCATGGCATCAACAAAGAGTGGGGAGCTCCAAAGGAGCTGCAGCGCCTCAGGCAGCAGCTCAGGCAGCAGCAGCAGCCAGCAGGCCTCTCTCCCCTCCTTACATTGCAATACAGAATATCTGCCCCAGGGCTGTCACACCCATAATCCAGCATTGGATCAAGAATCGATGACAAATCCAGAGCCGTCCTATGACTGCATGAGGCTTGGGGGACGACTAGACTCAAACCAGAACACCAAGTTTGAATGCTTACCTCTCATGATCTAAGCAACTAATCTGAAGACATCATTATACAATATAACAACAATGGGTGAATTCCTATTGCTTTGTTTAGTGAAGTTCTGTATCGTCTGTGATTATTTTTTACCACTTTTATTCACTTCGAAACACTTTAAAAATAAATAGAATAGCAGTATCATTAAAAAAAAAAAAAAAAAAAAAAGCCTTAACGTGACCTGAACTCATGTCTTTGCCGGGACAGAGACAAAGGGGTGTGTGTTTGATGGAAGCAGAAACTCACTTCAGGAAGATGAAAATATTCGGAGCTGGACGTGGTGATGTTGGGATAGCCGTGTAAAAGCACGCAACACCCCTGAGTTGTTCCCTGAGGATGGTCTAAACGAGGAATTTCCTCACGTGTATCTTACCTCAGGTAACACCAGGTGATATAAACTGGACTGGCTGGGGCCACCTCTGCTCCTAGAGCTCGCTCGCCCCCTGGCGCCAAGGAGAAAAATCTGCAATGCTAGGCCTCAGAGGATAGCAAATTTTCTGTTCTTGCAGTAACGTAGGTGACCACCAGGGGGAGATAGCACGCCACTGCAACTACTGGGATCTGCAGGCACTATTTTTCTATAGTAAAACACAACAGCAACCTGAGTCTTTCCTGTATTTTTCCTTGATTAAAAAGTTTAAATATAACGCATTTCATATATATATGCTGTGATTTTGGCTATGCGGCAGGGGCAGCAGCCAAGCGTCCTAGCGTGCTTGGGGTTGGGTCAGCAGCTGCACAAAGTACCGCACAGAAGACCTACCAGCCAGACCACGGACCGCCACACCTCAGGCCAGGGTCCCATCTGCCTCCCTGCACTTGGCACAGGTCATCTGGTTTCCTGCCTCTGCCCTGGCCCCAAAGATTTTGTCACAGGCTTCTCCACACTCAGTGACACGAGGATATTTCCTGGGCTCCTCAGGATATCAAGGTGCTTGTGTCAGGGACTCTTTCTCCCGAGACTGGAGCCCAGCCGTCTTCATCAGTGTCCTCATGGACTTCACAAGGGTCGACTTCCTGGATGTAGGTGTGAATGTCAGGACCTCACTGTCTGAAGAGAAAGAGTGCTGTGTTTGTTTGCTTCACAGGGCAGGGACCCCCAATTCTGGAAAATTCAAAATGTCTCCAGAAACACTAATGAAACAGTCAGTCATCGTGCCAGCAGGACAGTGTTCTTTATTTTAAGATTGCCAGGAAAGGGAGGAGCCCTCTCTGAGAAAGTTCTGATGGGTTGGGAGAAGCCAGCAGAATGTCACCAAGCAGCCTTCCCAGTGGGGCTGGGTGGCAGCAGGGTGCAAAGCCTAGGAGAGAGGCTAGGGTCACAGCCCTGGGTCGGGGGAGCCCGTGAAGGTCACCTGATCAGTGCAGGGCACAGCTGTGGCCTGGGACCCAACAGGCGTTGCACAGAGGGTGGGGTGGGTGGTAAGTGAGAGCTGCATGAAGCATGGGCCTTTGCTGGGGGCTCAGCAGGCAGGGAAGCCCACACTGTAGAAGGAGTAGAGCTGAGCTTTGCCTGTTGTTTCAGGGAGCGGCACGAGGAGCACGAGGAGATGCAGACAGCAGCGCTCCAAAGAGGAGGCCACCTAGACGACCACGTTAGTAAGCCGCAGATCACCGTCCACCACTAGGCGATTGATGACTGGCAGCTCATTCACGCGGTGCTCGTACTCCAGCAGGGGTCGGTCGTCCACGCTCACACTGTAGCACTCAGCTTGACAAGTGATCACCATCTGGGCAGAGAGGCCGTGCATTCACACTCCATGCAGGGTCTTCAGCCTCCTGCAAGCTTGGGGCCCCTCCTTCCATCCTCCATCCCTCCTCCTTCCTCTACCCAATCACCTCCCTGGGCCTCCCCCACTGAAGGGCCCGCTCTTCCCTTAATGTCCAGCGCGCTCCTTCCTGGGACCTCAGCACCCACAGTTCCGGCCCTCAGTGCTGCTCCCTGCCTGCGTCTCTGCCCCTGTGTCACTGCCAGGCACCTGAGGACCCAGGCCCTTCAGCCAAGCTTTCCCTGCCCCCACCGGACCCCTCTCAGATGACCTACTGCCTCCTGAGGTCACAGGACAGCAGGGCCTTCTGATGCCATCTGTGTCCCCCATGTCCACACCTGCACTGTGCAGAAGCAGCAGCAGCCCCTCACTGGTCCTCTCCAGCCCAGGACCTTCTCAGGAGGCAGTCTATGCATAGAAGAAGGTTGTTCCAAATATCAGCTACTACCCCATGATCAGCTACAGAAAAGGGGATTATAATTGTACTGTTTCATCCCTGTAGATAGTTGCATTATAATATAGTATGGATAGATTTAGTACCAGTTC
>PVKN010013543.1:0-19846 GCA_004027915.1 Capromys pilorides | reverse complement strand
TGTGATGTTGTAGGTTGTTTCTTATGTGTAGACCTTGCAACATTTCACTAAAGGAAGCATTTTAGGGCTTTTCTTTGGCAATACAATTGCCACAATCACTATTTTTGGATTTTGAGGCCTTTGTTAAGAGAACTATTATCCTAACACACTACTGTTCATGCCACAAAAGTGGGTCTGATAACCTAGGGGAGTCTTACATGACTAACTGTCTAGCAGTGTACGTAGATATAATTATGGATATGCCAACCAAAGGTATAATTCACATTTTGGGCAGGTTAAAACAGGGTAACACAAGATTCTATTACACCACTCAAAAGAATACAACTTAAAATTACATCACTGGAACAGAATATAGAACCTAGAGAATTATGCATGCTGTGCAATTGCTCTATTACTGAGAGGTAGAAATCTGGCCTTTTAAACTTTTATTTCTGAAATTTTCTAGTTTATATTTTTAGACCATAGTGGGCTGGGGAGATAGCTCCATGGCACAAGTGCCTGCCTGGCAAGTGCAAGGTGAGTTCGAACCCTGGTCCCGCAAAAAAAAAAAAGTCGTGATGTATTTTTATTAGACCATAGTTGATACAGATTGTGGAAAGCAAAACTGTATTGGGATGGAGGGTGGCATAGGCCAATTGCTGTGCTTCATTTTTCTTTTGTTTTTAAGGCCCTTTTTTTTTTTTTTTTCTTCTTTTTTTTAGTTAGTACAGGGTCTACAAGGTTTCACTACACAAATTTGACTTGTGATCCTCCTGTTTTCAGCCTCCCAAGTGCTGGGATTACAGATGCACGCCACCATGTCCACTATAATTGCCATCTCGGGGTACCCCGGGGGTGGGGCCAGCATGGCAGGCCAGGGATCCAAAGCCCCTGTGTCTGCCTATGCAGGCGCTTTAATCTGCTGAGCTATTTGGCGAGCCCTTTAGGGCCCATTCTCTTTCTGTCCAGTTTCCTGTTTTTATTACTGCAAGGATACTGGCCCTTCTTTAGCCTCTTATGCTTCCAGGCTTTCCTACTCCAGAGATCCTGGTACTTTTGTCAGAAATACTTTTGTTTGCCTTTCTGGAGGGGTGGGGGTGGGATTTGTTTTTTTTTTTAATCTATCTATCTTTCTTTCTTGGCTCAGCCTACCCTGGGGGTGGGGCTGACGCAGCATGTGATGCCAGGGATCGAATTGCAGTCCCTGTGGTTGCCTAAGCAGGTGCTTTAGACCACTGAGCTATCTCACTGGCCCTGGGATTGGGTATCTTTTAAGACAGGGTCTTACTTTATTCCAGGCTGGCCTCTAAATTCTCTGCAGTCTTCCTGCCTCAGCCTCTTGAGTGCTGGGATTACAGTAAAGTGCCACTTCTTAATGCAGTTTTCTTCTTATGTGAGTGGAAATAGAAAGCTTGATCTCCATTGATAACCATTACTTATTACAACAGCCATGGGCTTTTTCACGTATTTTGAGTTTTTCTTGATGTTCCTGAAGTCATATCCTTTTAGTGCTTTTCAAAATTGTTACATGGTTTATACATTTAGTTTTCCCAAAAAGGTTGAGCTCCATGAAAGCAACTTACTGTTTTTGCTCATAATTTTCTAGTGTTTCACTTAGTGGCTGCCTTGTGAATACTCAAACTACTCTGCAGTAGTGAAGATTAAATAATGAAGAAATTTAGGCCATGTGGCTAAAGATTTGGTCGTTGCACTGGTGTTGATCATGTGGTCGTTGCTAAATAAACACGAGTGAAGTTGTAACTGTGAATTTTGTGTGTTTTGGGGATAGAGCACTGCTTAGGCAGTGCTTTACCATTGAGCTGCACCCCTAGCTCTGTAATTTTTTTTCCCCTTCAGGATCATGTCGTTTGAAATCAGTCAGAAAATAGAACCAGTAGATGAATTTTTAAAAATTACAGACATTTGTAGGTGTATTACTTTAGGGATTTGTTAGAGTATTGGAGCTGGTTTGTTGTCTTTATTCTTTTTTTTTTTTTTTAATTTTATTTATTTATTTATTTGCTTGTTGTGTTTGTTTGTTTCTTTATTTATTCATTTTGTGGCTGGCTCAGCCTGCCCTGGTGGTGGCGCTGGCGCAGCATGTGGTGCCGGGGATCGAACTGCAGTCTCCGCAGTTGCCTGAGCCCTCCTAAGCAGGCGCTTTAGACCACTGAACCATCTCGCCGGCCCCTGTCTTTATTCTTGAGGCTGGAGTTTAAGTCCAGGTGTAGACCTTTGGGAAAGGAAGATAAATGCAAAATGGGCAGGAAGAACAAGAAGGACCTGGCAGCAAGGTGTTGGGAATGCTGTGGCAGTTAAATATGCCTCTGACCTTGGAGAATGGGTGGCCTGTGAGAGCAAGGCCCTTGAAAGGTAGATGAATGTACACGTTTAGCCTTGAGAAGTTTAGAATGCTTGGGGAACAGGCAAGGTGAAAATTAGCAATATGTACAAGCCAAATCAGTGGCTATTACTTTTGTGCCCCCTCCCCCCCCAGACTCTTGTGGTCTACTCAAAGCAGAAGCATGGGAAAGGAAATTTTGGAGAGTGTTGTTAGACTTAGTCAAGTCAAAACATTACAAAACAGAATGAGTTCAGAATTGTAGATTACTAGCTCAGATTCTATATAAGGGACCTGGAAGTTTTTAATGACTAACTTAAAAGATCATGCAAATAGAGTTATGCATTTGTGGATTTTTTTAAATATGCAGGTCAATAGTTTAATTATTATTATTATTGCTGGCTCAGCCTGCCCTGGGGGTGGGCTGGCACAGCATGTGGTGCCAGGGATTGAACTGCGATCCCTGAGGTTGCCTAAGCTTTCCTAAGCAGGTGCTTTAGTTTTATTTTTTTTTTGTGGGTCCAGGGTTCAAACTCATGACCTTGCACTTGCCAGGCAGGCACTTGTGCTACAGAGCTATCTCCCCCAACCCTAATCAGGTGCTTTAGACCGCTGAACCATATCACCGACCCCATTTGTGGATATTGTATTGATTGGCAAGGGGTAGAAATCCTTCATGTTGGATTGTGGGGGGGCGGGGCATTTGGTCAGAATCTGGTGATGCTGGAGACTGAGTAGTGCTGTGCTGGCAGTAGAAGCAGGCTCCCTCTCCTGCTCCTCTTTACAGAGAAACTTCAACTCCTTGTGCCCAGAAAACCTATGGTTGGCTTCCTCTTGGATTTTTCTCAGAATGTCCCGACCATCATTCTTGCTTCTGGTTCTGTAATGAGGCAACCTGTGAGGAAGTATTCTACATTCAAAAAGTTTATGGTTTTGCCACTATTTAGACAGGAACCTCAGTAAAATGTTCATTGGAATGGATTTTAAGGGTGTTGGATGATTGTGGAAGGAATATAACATCAGACTATAAGACAGAGATTCTGGCCGGATGTGGTGGCACAAACCTATAATCTCAGCACTCGGGGAGGCTGACGTTAGAAGAATTGTGAACAAAAAATGAAGCTGATACCAGAATTACTTTGGTGTACTACAGAAGGAAGGGATTCAAAAGCTTAAAGAACTTGACATCTTAGAGTGGTTTTATTGCATCACACCTGCTCGTCTACCCTGGGAAGATTTGGAGCACATGGTTCAGATTTCAGCAGTGAGATAAATTTGCAAAGAAGTTAGTGTTTGGGGGCTGTATAATTCAGAAACTACTGTGTTTAAATGCCACCACTGAACTGGGATGTTAAATGCCATCTGAGGCCGAGGCAGAAAGATTGCCACAAGTTTGAGACCAGCCTGAGCTGAGCTGAGTTCAAATCCATCTTGAATTGCACTGCATAGCTAGACCCTACCCCAAATAAGTAAACACGTAATAAGTAAGTGCCATGGGGATTATTGGGTCCTGGAGTAGCAGACACTGAGTTGCTATGCATGCTCACCAAAGACAGAGTGGATAGGGTGTGGTTATTGTAATAAACAGTGGAACTAAAGCTCTAACCCTAACACCTTGACCTCGAGTAGTATTGGCTCATTGGTCAGGGCATCCATAGAACTGAAGTGAAGGATGAGATCTGTGAAACCTGGGGACTGAACCCAGAGCCTTGCTCATGCTAAGCAGCACTCACACCTCCAGTCCGTCTTAAAATTTTAACAAGATAGCATCTTATTATATTGCCCAAGGGGGTTGGAAATGTCTGCCTCAGTCTCCCAAGTATCTGGAATTATAGACATGTACCACTGTACCCAGCTAGTGAACACAATTCTGAACAACCTTCTCTTGTGGTTTTTGTCTAGATGTCCCTCCTCCCTATAAGCCTCATGTGGTCATAAGTTTTTTTTGGGGGGTGAGGGAGGGCAGATCTAGAGTATGTGATTGATTTATGGTACAATGCTGGCATTAAAGTTAGGTGATTGGGCCAGTGAGATAACTCAGCAGTTTAAAGGGCCTGCTTAGGCAAGGTCATGGACCTTGTGCAGTTTGAACTCTGGCACCACATGCCATGCCAGCCCCACCTCCAGGGTGGGCTGAACAGGTCATTAAAGAAAAAAAAAGGTGATTGCTGGGTTAGTCCACTAATTTGATTAGCATTGCCCTAATCCCAGCAGTCTGGATAAAGTAAAAGAGGCAGAGAGAGGCTTGTCTTCCCTGCTTGTTGCTTTGCTACTTTCTGCCTGCCATGACAAGTTATCCTTTGCTAAGCCATCCTAACTTGAAGCCAACTGATTGTAGACTGAAACTTTATAAACTGTCAGATATCTGGGTGTCAGATATTTTGTCTCAGTAATAAAAGTAACTAAGACACCTTCCTAACAATGTTTGGGCCTTATTTGTAGTCTTGAGTTCATAGGCCCACAGCCCTTTCAAATAGGAAGGAAGTCCTCAAGGACCTTTTGCTTTTTTCTCTCTCTCTTCCATTTCCTTCAATAGAATTTGTAGGGTGGGAAAAATACCTGATATTTACTAGTCATTTGGTTACTGTGTGCCCTATATTCCTGTGTTTGTCTGTTTCATATTTATAGAGGGTCAAAAGTTTTTTTTGCAATAATTGACATTAGTGATAATTGATATAAATGCATAAGAATTTCACCTGAGTTGAAAATAACATTGCTGGGGCTGGCCAGATAGCTCAGTGGATTACAGCACCTACTTAGGCAGACGTAGGAGTCAGGGGTTTGATTGCTGGGCTTTCCTGGCTTGGGACGCAGTAATTGAGACCGGGCATGATGTCACAGGTGCCTGTAATCCTAGCATTTGGGAAGCTGAAAACAGGAGAATTACAAGTCTGATCTCTGTAATGACACCCGGTAGACCCTGCACTAAATACAAAAAAAAGATAACTAGTTTCTGACCATATTTCTTTGTGAAAACCATAAAGAGATGTGTATCAGGTGATATCACGTGGTTCACAGAATCCCCCCAAGTTTTCCACCTCTTAGAATTCAGCATTCTCAAATTGATGTTCCATTAGCTAGTCTGTTCCTTCAGATTACATGAAGGGCAAATCAGAATAGCTTTGAGCATAGTACATTGAGAGTTAAGGAAAGGTGGAAAGAAAGATGAGGAGAGCTAAGAAGCATATTCACAGGCTGGCCAGATAGCTCAGTGGTCTAAAGCGCCTGCTTAGGCAGGCACAGGGACAGGGGTTCGATCCTCAGCAAGCCATGGTGTGCTGAGACTGGGTGTGGTGGCACATGTCTGATTCCAGTGCTTGGGAGGCTGAAAACAGAAGGATCATTACGAGTTTGATCCGTGTATTGAGACCCTGTAGACTCTGTGCTAAATGCACTGAAAAAAAAAACCCAACCACATTCACAAACATAGTGTAAGTGATGAGATTAAAATCCGTTAAGCTCATGTGAATTATGAAAGTCCTTGTCTAGTGATACCGTAAGCCACAGTGGAGTAACACAAGTAAAGGGTTATTTTTTTTAAGGATTATGGAAATTTAAACACAGTTTTAGGGTCTGGGAAGGAATAGAAAAGTCTCCTTCCCTGATTAAACACTGACTTAGTTGCTCCTTCTCAGCTCTCTGTATCTTTGTTATATAGGAAAAATGGCCTTGCTGTGCTAACCTGAGCAAGACTGTTCTTTGTGAGTAGGAAGAAAGTACTGTGAATAATTGGACAGGCAAAGAAACTGGGCAGTGAGTTGAACCTGCCCACTTGTTCTTTGGCCCCATTGTGAATATGCTGCCCTTGAAAGGTACCCTGTGTGCTGGATTTGTGTCCTCGTTTTCTTGTTCTCCATAAATATTTGTTGGCCCGTGTTATGACTTGTCAGTAGACATCCCTCAAAAGTCTCACTTCCTTATAGGTGGGGCCTTTGGGAGGCAGCTGGATCTCACGGGTGTGTGATATAGGATTAGTCCACTGATTAACTTTTTAAATATTTATTTAATTATTTGGTGCAGGATCTCATTACACAGCTTAGATCATAGTGATTCTCCTGTCTCAGCTGCCCCAGCTGGAGCAGTGCTGGGATTACAGACATGCACCAAACAGTTTAGTGGTTGGAACAGAATGGGACTGGCATGGCTTGCAGTTCTGGGGATCAAACCCAGGTCCTTGTGCTTACCAGGCAGGCACCTAGACTTCCAAGCTATCTCTCCAGCCCTCCACTGATTTTTTTTTTTTCCTCTCCAGTCTTTTTGAAACAGAGTCTCTATGCAGTTCAGACTGACCTTGAGCTCACTTTTGTAGCCCAGGCTGGTTTCGAACTTGCACTGATCCTCCTCCCTCAGCCTCCCAAGTGCTGGGATTACTGGCGTGATTTATTTTTTATTGGTTCCAGGAATTAAACTCAGGACTTTGCACTTGCCAGGCAGGGACCATACCACTGAGCTATATCCTTGGCACACTGATTGTTTTGGCATAGTGCTAAGGTATGGCTGAATAGATTTACTGAAGACAAAGCTCCAACCTGGGCATGGGTGGAAGCAGCAGCAGCATCTGCTGCTGTTTTCTAATTGCCTTGGAGTCAGCTGACTAAGCCTTTCCCATTTTAACTTTGAGTGGTGGGTATTTTGTTGCAGTAATGTGAATGTAACCAAGATACAGTACTCTTTCATTTTGAACCAATGTGTTTTTTCCTTCTGAAAATTAATTTTAAAGTATAGTTAGGGGATGAAATTAGTAATTACTACACAAAATTTTTTGATCAACTGCAAAAAACACTGACTGTAAACTGAATTAACCAGGATTGTTAGACTTTAGTTCCTTTGATATGCCCTATCTGTCCTCCAGTTTGGAACTAATGCTAGTTTATCAGCTGTGTATTAGTGAGCCTTGATGTGCCTATGCACCTGTCCACCCCTCTTCCCTTTATCCCTCCCTTCTTCCCTCCCTCCCTTGCTGCCTCTCTCTCTCCCACTCTCCCTCCATTTTTTGGGGGGAGGGGTAATATGCATTTCATATACTCCTACCCCGTGCTTATCCCTTATGTTGAGGGTTTTTTTTTGTTTTGTTTTGTCTTTTTTGAGACAGGGTCTCACTATGCAGTTCAGGCTGGCCTGAACTCATTTTTGTAGCCCAGGCTGGTCTTGAACTCACACCGATCCTCCTGCCTCAGCCTCCCAAGTGCTGGGATTACAGGTGTGCACCACCATGCCCTGCTCTTACATTGAGTTTTTAGTTGTTTCATTTGGATAAATTACTTTTTTTTTTTGAAGGTTGTTTTTTGTTTGTTTGCTTGTTTTTGTTTTTGTCTTTTTGAGCAAGGTCTTGCTATGTAGTTCATGCAGGCCTTGAACTCACTTTATATCCCAGGCTGGCCTCAAATTTAAACAGTTCTGACTCAGCTTCCTGAGTGATGCGATTACAGGCATGTGCCACCATGCCCAGCTGCTTGTTTATTTTTTCAGATAAGGTCTTACCTTATTATGGAGTTTTGCCACAGACTCCTCTGTGCTGGGATCACAAGTGTGTACTACACCCAGTTGAAGGTTGATTTTTTTTTTTTTTTTAAGTTGGCTTGATTTAATAGTGATCCATGAATAAATGCAGTAAATTTTTAAAAAATGTATTTTTTACACAGTCTCACTACACAGATTAGACTCCTAGTGATCCTCCTGTTTTCGTCCCCCCAAGCGCTGGGAACACAGGCACACCCAGTCTCATTTGCCGTGGAACCCTCATGCCTTCCTTTGCCTACATAGGTGCTTTAATCTGCTGAGCTATCTGGTCTACCCAATGCAGTAAATTCTTAAAGCATTCTGTGCAAAGATCTAATTCATTATTTGTGTTACAATATTCTGTTACTTAAACTTTTTAACTTAGCATTTAGCAGTGCCTAAGTACATTATGAGAAGAGTTTGTTAGATTTTTGACCAAATACCTGAGAAAAAACAATTTGGAGGAGGACATACTTAATTTGGCTTCATGATTTCAGAGGTCTGAGTCCACAGCTGGCTGTATTTCTTTAGGCATTATGGCAGAACAGAAACATCTTGATAGGTGGGTTGGGTGGAGGAAAGCAGCAGAGACAAAAGGAAGAAAACAGTAGGCTGTGGTGTCATGTTCCTGTAATCCCAGTACTTGGGAGACTAGGCAGGATGATCATAGTGAACTTTTAGGTCATCCTGGGCTACATAGTGAGTTCAAGGCCAGCCTGAACTACATATTGAGTGAGACCCTGTCTTAAAAACAAAACAGAGGGAGAGAACCAGAGGGTAAGGTTATATGTTACAGTCCTCTTCCTTCAGCTAGGCCCCATTTCCTTAATTCTCAATAATGCTATCAAATTACAGTCTCATCACTGAATTAACACACTGATGAAGTTGGCGCCCTTGTGATCCAGTAACCCTCCAAAAGCCTTGCCTCTGAATGTGAGACTTGGGGGAGAGCATTTTACATGTAAACAGTAACAGACTATATTAAAGTCAAGTTCTGTTGGATGCTCTTTTATTTAGAATTAACTTTTTTCCCCAGATTTATTTTATTTATTTGTCATAGGATCTTACTACATAGCTCAGATTCATAGTGATCCTCCTGTCTCAGCCTTTGCAGTTCTGGGATTATAGGCATACCCCACCATACCTGCTTTGGTGGCCCATTTTCAGTGGCCAGCACGGAACAGCATGGCACAGCCTGGCATACAGTATTGAGGATCAAACCCAGAGCCTTGCGCTTGCCAGGCAGGCGCTTAGACCACCGAGCTATTTCAGCAACCCCTATTTAGAATTAATCTGTAGTTTACAAGTATTGATCATCTCTTGGTTTAGTCTGGAATTGTTTAATCCTCTGAAGTTTTTCCTTTAAATTGATTTGTTAAGACATAAAAGTAATTCTATGTGCTTTCTACTAATAACTTTGTTTTTGAGACAGGGTCTTACTTTGTAGCACAGGCTGATTGGTTCTCATGTCAATTCTCTTTCTTCACCTCCCAAGTGCTGAAGTTAACAGGCATTCAGTACTCAGGCATTCAGTACTAATGATACAGGGAGAAAAAACTGATCTTGGGTGGGTGACCTCCAGTAGGGAACCTCCAAATGATAATAGGGAAAACTGATCCCCAACCTGAGAAGTACCTGGGATGAGTTTGTGTTCTCTAAAACCGAAGAATGAATTTTAGGAACAAACAGATAATGAACAGAACATATTTATTGAGGGAAAGAAAGCTCCTGTCTGAGAGAGAGGCAGGAGGGGGGTCCCGAGTGGGCATCCCTGGGACTGTCTCTTCCAGGGACTTTTATAAAAGAAAACCATGTGGTGAGGTGGATTTAAGGTAGTAGAGAAGATGTGGGAACTCACTTAGGTGGGTATGAGGTGGGACAAAACTATGGTCAACCAATGAGATTATAAGCACCATTGCTCAGGTAAAATTGATTAAAATCAGGAGCCAGTGGGAAAGCAAGTCATGTAGCAAGCAAGCAAGAATACAGAGCAAGGTTTTGCTGTTGGGCTTGGGCTGGTGACTCTAGGCTCTTTCAAGGTGATTGATACTTACTTAGAATATCAATCCCTGATGCCCATCCCTAGGGAAGTATGTAGTTGCTGTTGTTTACTCTTGTCTTGAGATCTGGCCCATGGCAGAGTGTCTGTCTCTAGTTGTAAACTCACCTTGTCTTCCATGTTGTCCTTGAGGGCCTGGTCCTATCTGACTGCCTATAATATTTCTGTGTAATTCAGCTGTCTACAACACTACCACACCTGGTCCCTTTAACTATTCTTCTCATCTTTAAAATATTAGGGCATAAAATGAGGTTCATCTAAATTACATAACCTGTAAATAAATCTTATTGTTGGTGGGACCACATTTTGATAGAACCTTTTTTGAAGAGTGGCTTCACTGCACTTGAACAAGAGTTCAAAATGCGTATCTGTAACTACCTAACCGCTTGAATTTGTTGTATAGCAAATTTACAAGTACTTGGGTACAAGGTTTTCATCCCAGCATTATCCATGATAGTGAAAAGTTAGAAACAGTTGTCCAATAGTGCTGTTAAGGGAAAATAAATGATCATTGTAACCATATGCCAGAATGTTCAGTGACTGTTAAAAGTAAGAGGTTGTTAGGCATCTTACTGCATGAGAAATTTAACATTTGGTAATGAATACTAGTTGTAGAACTGTGTTTTCTGTGCTAAGTTTCCTGCAATTTTTAGCTGTGGTGGGGTAAATTAGGAGGAGATGGCATTGTGGGGCTCCAAAGAACTCCCTACACTTTGAGTTTGGCAGTAAATGGGTTTGGTTTGAGCAGTGTTTACTTCTTAGTCTTGCCTTTCCTTTCAAAAAATTGTGATGCATGCTGTGAGTAGAGAAGTTACAGATTTCTTGGTTCAGGCAGCTATCCACCATTTTGTCATGAGTTGCATCCATGAGATTCCATGTGGTTATAGTTGGTTATTTATGATTACAGAGTATTCTTTAGATAATTGCTAGGTGTAATGGCTTGTATCTAGATATTCCCCCAAAGCCACATATGATCATAGGTGGGACTTTTTTTTACAGGTGGCTGGATCTAGAGTGGTATTAAGGATGTGTGATTTAGTCTACTCATTGGTTTGGCACAGTTCTGGGTATGGATAATGGGAAGTCCCACTGTGTGTGTAGGTCGTATCCCAAGGATGGTAGCCTGGATATAATATAAAGGACAGAAAAAGGGTTGCTGCTTGTCCTTTACTGGTTAATGCTTTGCTTCTTCACTATTTTGTTGCCGTCTGCCTGCTGCGAACTGTTTGTCATCAGTGGTGCCCCCTGCCATGCCATCCTGCCTTGGAGTCTGCCAACTATGAACAGAACCTCTCTGAACTCTGAACTAAATAAACATTTCCTCCTTTAACTTTTTTTTTTTTTTTTTTTTTTTTTTTTTTTTTTGGCAGTACTGGGGATTGAACTCAGGACCCTGCGCTTGCAGGCAAGCACTTATTCTACTGAGCTATCTCCCCAGCCCTCCTTTAACTTTGGGTGTGGCTTTTTGTCTCAGCAATGATGAAAGTAACTAAAACAGTAGGTTAATCAGGTTCCTCAGGAATAAGAAAATAGCAGATTGAGATAAGATTAACATTTACTGAGGGGAAAACACTTGTGAAGGAGTCAGGAGACCTAGGCAGGTAAAGGGGTAAGAAAAGAAGCAAAGAGTAGGGTAGGAAAAGCCTAGGAGAGCCATGCAGTTTTGGGAAAGTTGAGATAAGGAGTTTTTCAGCCACTTGTCATTTAAAGGACCCTTGCCCTTCAGGAAAAGGCCCTTGTCAAATCATTTGGTGAAACAGCCTGTGAAAAGTACGTGCCAAAGCCGGGCGTGGTGGCGCACACCTGTAATCCCAGCACTTGGGAGGCTGAGGCAGGAGGATCAGTGCGAGTTCGAGGCCAGCCTGGGCTACAAAAAGTGAACTCAAGGCCAGCCTGAGCTGCATAGTGAGACCCTGTCTCAAAAAGGCAAAAAAATAAAAAATAAAAAAACAAAAACAAACAAACAAACAAAAAGTACGTGCCAGAGGGAAAGCCTTGGTCTGTTCAGCAGAGAGCCCTAAGTCATTCAGTTACCTTGTCAATGGCAGGTGATCCAGGAGGCTGACTTTCTTTTGCTTTTTTTTTTTTTTTTTGTCCTTTATATAATTGAGCCTAGCCTTGTACTGACTATGTAGTTCAGGGCCAGCCTCAAAGTCATGGCTATACTCTTGCTGCAGCATTCTGAGTGCTAGGATCTTGGGCATGCTCCCCTCTGCCTGGCAGAAGGCTGATTATTTTCATATTATAACAGGGCTACTGTTGCAATGGTAGACACAATACCCAGGATTTTATTTACATCAGAAGGCACTGATTGGGATCATTCCCAGAATATCAAGCCCTGTGTAGTCTAGGGCTTATATGGGTTAAGTAATCAGGAAGTACAGAGGCAGAGTGACTTGTCAATTGGGGTTGATTTATACAATGTGCATTATAATGACCAGCTATGCATAACACTGACCAGCTGTTTGTAAGAGACAGGAGCAGCTGGATCTGGAACTGGAGCTTATTATCTGAGTAATGAAGAAACTAAAGTATACTTGGGAAGGGGGTGGGGGTGGATTTCTGTTACACTGAGTAGTGTTGCTATGAACATTTGTGTTCTTATTTCTGGTATGGTTTTCTGTTGAATAGAGTTAGGATTAGAGAAAATAGGTCTTATTATGCCTTCAGTAAATTGATAATCCAAATTTTTCCAGTGATATCCAAGTCCATAGTTTACATTAGAGTTCACTCTTGGCTTGGATTCCAACAAATATAGTGACAAGTATCCATGATTATAGCATTGTAGTATCCTCTCTTTGGCCATTTATTTATTTATCTGTCAACCGCCTTGTCAGAAAACAACTTTGTGTGCACATGCATAGCTTCCTTATGTAGTTTAAGGATTGAGCCCAGTGCTTTGAACATGCAGGTTAAGTACTCTTAGTGCTAAGCTATGCTCCCCAGCACATCAGTAAATATTTAAAGCTTGTGAAGTATTATTTGAAGCTTGTCTTATGGCCTAGAAAGTAGTTTTTTTAAAACTATGTGCTGTATGTTATGTTTGTAAATTCGTGTTGATTTATCTTGTTAAATTCAGTTACATCTTTTTCTGTTTTGTTTGTTTTGCTTTTGGTTTGTTGGTTCTGTTGGTCACTGAAAGACCGGTGTTAATATAGAGTATCTTTTACCCATAATACTTGGACCCAGAAGTATTTGTAAGTTTGATATTTCCCCAAAAATGGATTACAGAATATTTACATATACATGGTGAAATATCTTGGTGACAGAACTAACGTCCAGGGGCCGGCGAGATGGTTCAGTGGTCTAAAGCGCCTGCTTGGAGGGCTCAGGCAACTGCGGGGACTGCAGTTCGATCCCTGGCACCACATGCTGCGCCAGCGCCACCACCAGGGCAGGCTGAGCCAGCCACAAAATGAATAAATAAAGAAACAAACAAACACAACAAGCAAACAAATAAATAAATAAATAAAATTAAAAAAAAAAAAACAAAAAACTAACTTCCAAAGGTGAAGTTCATTTGTTTTATATAAACCTTACCTACATGGCTTAGTGATAATTTTATACAATACTTTTAGTTTTTACAGTCTTGGAGATATAATGCCCTACCACTGAGCTGCATCTCGGCCTTTAATTTGTCTGTCTGTCTAGAGATAGGTCTCTTTCAATTTCCCAGTCTAGCTTCCAATTTAGAGACTTCCTACCTCAGCCATCTGAGTATTCACAGGTGTGTGCCATTGCACTCTGCTTGCTTTACATATTTTGAGAAACTCTTATGAAGTGGATGCTTATTTAGAACTATATATCTTACACATCAGTTCACTCTTTTAAAATTGATATTAAATATCCTTTAAGGTAGAAAGCACCATTGGAGGTTATGTTTCCTAAATTGATAGTTAATCCTATTGTAGTATCTTGCATTAAATTATTATTATGTACAGGGTATTTGGATTTTTTACTCTGTCTTCAGGGTATATATGTATGGTTGGATGATTCTCTTGTCAAGTAGATAATAGGATAGCAAAAACCTTGGTGATAATTCTTTTTGTCTCCTTTTTTGGGGTGTCGGGATGGCTCGTAACAAAATGACTGACATAATTGAGTTTAAGTTTGTTAATAAATGCTTTTTACTTATTATGCCTGTGTTACATGCTTTTCCCTGCATTTTTTTTTCCCCCCCTCTCTTTTTGTCTTTTTGAGACAGGGTCTCGCTATGTAGTTCAGGTTCACCTTAAGCTCACCAGCCTAGGCTGGTATCGAACTCACACTGATCCTCCTGCCTCAGCCTCCCAAGTGCTGGGATTACAGGCATCCCTGCCTTCTTTTGAATACTTTTCTTTTAATTTTTCTCCTCCTGTTAACTTGAAATTTACTTAAAACGTTTATAGTACATTCCCCTTCTTTCTAGACACCTAACTGCATTTACTTCATTCTCAACCACAAGCTTTTTAGTTTGCTGTTTTAGTTCTGTATTTCTATCTTAGGCATTATTTTATATAACTGTTTAGGTTCACCCACAGATTTTATTCATCTTCATTCCTTTTTATAATCTATGTTTTATTCTTGGAACATTTTCTTTCTGCCCAAAGAACAAACATCCTTTATGTTTCGTGACTGAAATTTGTATCACCTGCACATCTCAAACCCAGGGCTCACACATGCTGGCCAAGCATTTTGCCTCTCAGCTACAGCACCAACATTCATCTTTTATGCAGAGTGTGGTAGTCACTGTTTACAAGGGAAAAGATTTAATTCTGTATGCATAATTAACAGTATTTTATAATATTCACCCAAAAAGTCAAATGCAGAAGAGTGCAGATCTGATCTGTTCATGCACTAGAGACCCAAAGAGGCCTGGATCCCACAGCACTGTCCCTTGTATGAGTCCAGCTGAAGACCTAGAGCCCTGACAGTTTCTCCTGCACTTTCTCCTGCCTGCATCCAGGATCTGCACTGGGAAGGTCCAGAGGTCAGCAGTGGAAGCTAGAGAGTCTGTACCTTTGAGATGAAGGATCTGTGCCAGTAGGCTCAAGAATCTGCACTAGATCCAGGAACCAAGCCTCAGAGTAACGACCAAAGCTCCCCCAAAGAATAGCAGTCATTCTCATCAGCACCAGGCTTCTTCAAGGATGAGAGCAACTGAGTTCCTATCAGAATAAACATCACCCCATTTTCCCCTCCAATTTTCCTTTTATGCTTTGGCAATAATCCTCAGGTGGGCCCTTCATGCCCAGCACCACACCGATTCAGTTAAGCTAGGTGTCAGAAGTTGACCATTGATTAAAATACATAGGGTATTTTTGATGTGTGTAGAATGCTGGGTTGAATTTTTTCCAGGGTGTTGGAAGAACTTACTAAACTTTAGTTTCTGTTGTTTATGGGACATACACTATCAGTTTGATATGTAGTTCTATAAATTGAATCTCTTCTTTTTCACAGGCTTTTATGGGTTTTTCCTGAGGCGGCGGGGGGGAGGGGGGGTGTTTTAAATCCTACGTGGAATTCTTGTCTTAGTGAAGGACTGTCATTACCCTGGTTTTTTTTGTTTGTTTGTTTTTGTATTTTAGGGAAGGGTCTAGAAGGTGTTCAGGGTCTCAGTACTAGATGGGACTCCTAGTGACCCACTTGTTTACAGCCTCCCAAGAGCCAGATTAGACTGGGCACCACCATGCCCAGTCTAATTTGTCTCAGTGCACCTGAGGGCAGATCTGGCAGCACGGAACTATGGGTCCCTGTGCTTGCTTGCAGATGCTTTAATCTGCTGAGCTATTTGCCCGGCCCTCTTTTACTACTTTTGAAGGGGTTTTACACATCTTTTGAGGAATTTCTGCTGCTTTTTCCTGATCTGTGAATTCATTTAAATGTATGTTGGACCTTGGCAGTTTTTTAACCCTGCATTCTTCATTGTGTATGTTCTGATCTCATGTCTCTTTGTTCATTCATTTTTTTGTTCATTCATTTTTAATAGGATTAATTTGCTGTTATTAATTGTATTTTTGTCACATCTATGTCTAATTTTTAATAATTTTCTACCAGCGTTCAGTTTTTTTCAACTTGGTAATTATAGGTATTTTTTTTTTGTTATTGCTAATGAAAATAAGCTCTATTACATCAAGTAATAAATACATATCAAGATGTTAATAGTTCTTAATAATTTTTTAAAGATGTTTTGATCACCTTACAACAATGGCAGAACTGAAATCTATAGAGGTATCTTATGAAAGTTTCCGGGGTCCTTGTTAAGTATAGTGGTTTTCTTTCTTCTATATTTATTGTGCATTTTTAGAATTGATTTCTAAGCCAAGAGACTCCATCAAAGTGGAGTGTACATCTACACTGTACGTAACAGAGGCAGTGTTGGGTCAAGCAGAATAGAATGCGAAGAATGGGGTCCTCAGGTTGGCAGAGTTTATGATAAAAAGCAAAAAACAATTTGAAAGGTGTAAGTGTATTCAGAAGATTAAAGGGAGACACTGGGATTCTGGGTGCTACCAGTAGTTTGCTGTAAAATACTGTAATGTGTGTCTTTTAAATTAGTGCTTAAATCAAACTAAGCCAAACCAAATTGGAGTTGGCCTCCTACATAAGATGCAATCCCTGATTCCCTGTGAAATCTTTTCTCATTCTTTGAGACTGTAGGTTGAGAGACCAGCAAACTATGGCAGAAGAAAAAAACTATAAACTATCGACGCTTAGAAAACCAGAGTTTCTGTGAGTGGGCAGTGGCAGTGCCCCTCCTCCCATGCCAAGACAGTACCTGGGGCTTGTGGCCACTAGGACCTGGCAGTGCACTTGGGCTGGATGATGCCTCGCTTTAGCCTCTCTGTGGTACTCTTGCTGCTTACTACAGGAGTCTAATTTCCTTCTTTAGCTTACTGCTGGTGACCAGCAGCTCTGTGTATGTGCTACAGGGCAAATTCCCAGGTTCCTGGGCGGCTCATAGTCACTTGGCAACTGGTGGTACCAGAAGGATGTGACTGTGGTGGTGGAGGTCAAGTGGATATTTCCAGTGGCATTGAGGGTGGTGGTGGGCATGTTCAAGGTCAATTTCTGCTTGTCCGGCATTCTCATGGCCATGGCACAGCTGTGCCAGGCCAGGCCAGACCATGAGGACAGCAAAAGCAGCCTTTGTATCACAGTACTCCTTTGAGTGCCCACCAAATACTATGCACTTTTGGCTGCTGATGACTTGGGCCACCACTTAACAGCTATTTCTTTCCTTTTTTTAAAATCTTTATTTATTTTTTCTAGTTGTGGCTATTTCATGTTTCATTTAATAATTGCATTTATTGAAACTGAGGATGTAACTCAGTGATAAAGCTCTTGGCTAGCATGTTCAAGACCTAGCACTAGTCAAGAAATCATGTATATGGTTAAAGTACGATTTTCCAACTTTAATCCTGAGAGCCCAAGGTTTTTTCTTTTTTCTTTTCTTTCTTCCTTTTTTATTTTTTCTTTATTTTATTTTTTATAGTCTGTTGGGTTTTATTTATTTCTCTTTGTGGGCTTTATTGTTGTGCACATCTAGTTGATTCCATTTTATATGTTGCTTGAATAATTTGGACCTAGAATGATATTCCCAAACTTATGCTTGCTTCTGCTGGGCTTGCTTTTGCGGGGCTTGTGAAAGAGCAGGCAGTCTGGTATCTTGGTTCAGTTGTGGGGATAAAGGTGAACTAAGATTGCTCTGTTTCTTAGAGCCTAGATATTTTTCACTTCCCTTAGCCAAAGTGCAGGAGTTCAGGATTTCAACTAAGGGTAAAATGGATTAACCAGTAAACCCCCACCACCACCACTCCCATACCCCTGTCTTGGTAGTCTCTGGGTTTTCCAGTCCTTGTCTCCCACCCTTGCTGACTTGTTGGCCTTGCAGCTGTCCATTAGTATTTGTAGCTACCCTCAGGGACTAAAAATGGTTCCAAATGCATGGATTTTTTTTTTCCTCTAGATCTGCTTCTGTGATACTATACTTTCAAGTTCTTTGATGTATTCAGACATGCTTAGCGTAAGTTCAACTTTTTATCGTGGTAGTTTTCATTGAGTACAAAAGAATCCTATTTCTCTCTTTGACACAACTCTTAGTAGCCTTTAGTAGCTGATAGGATGTTTCCAGCTCCTTACATATTTCTTTCTCTGACCTGGAAATAGCGGTAGTGTTTCTGTGCAAAATTCTGACTCTTGATAGTTTTTCCTAGGGATGTTTTCTTAAGTTTATTTTTTATTTTTATTTATTTGTTTGTCTTTTTGAGACAGTGTCTCACTGTGCAGTTCAGGCTGGCTTTAAGTTCAGTTTTGTAGCCCAGGTTGGTCTCAAACTCTCAGTGATCTTCCTGCCTCAGCCTCCCAAGTGCTGGGATTATAGGCATGCGCCACCACACCCAGCTTGTTTTCTTGAGTTTAGTGTTAATTTTTGTAGCCATCAGGAGAATTCGTTAAATTACTAGCCCGTTATTACCAGGAATTCTGCCTTCAGATGACCTTCACAACCCTATTAAGGGCCAAGGACTGTTGCTTATTCATGGCTTTAGGCAGAGGTGGTTTTGCCATGGACCATCCTTTTGTCAATCTGGTGAAACCCGTTAATACCTATTCAGAGTGTTTCTGAGTACGGTAGTCAGGCTTATAAGAGAAACCAATGATAATTAAACTTATAAGACGTTATATTGTGTAATGTACCACAGCTCTTTGTTAATATGCAAATAAGATGATATTGTTAACATGCTAATTTGCATTTTGTTTTTCAGGGCATTAAATGAAAAGCTTTTCGTGTGCATTTGGAGAATAAGGTATTGTGTGTCTTGATCCATAGCCACCGTGCAAAAGCAGTTACTATTGCAAAACAAAAAAAACTTGTCTGGCCTTTGTTCCAGCTCTTAGGAAGTACCTCATTTATTTAGATTTTTTGAGACAAAGTTTTACTATGTAGTTCAGGCTAACTGAATTTAGTATGTAGTCTAGGCTGGTCTTGAACTCGGTGACCCTCATGTCTCAGTATCCTGAGTGCTGGGATTACAGGTGTGTGCCCATATCTATGTATCCTTTGCGGTTTTCCGAGACCTGGTGAATACTCGGTTGATAGTAATAAGGAACCTTGGAAAGACCAGTCATGAGATTAGACAGTTGGGGCTTTGAGCCTATGATAGGAGCCTAGTATCTAGTGAGAGGAGCCAAAGACTAAGACCAAGCTCTGGCTAGTAAATCAGATGTGTGGATGGATACACAGGCTCAGCGAGCTTTCCTGGAATTGCCTACTCTGTTCATACTGT
The DNA here is from genome assembly GCA_004027915.1 of Capromys pilorides. Classification (NCBI taxonomy): domain Eukaryota; kingdom Metazoa; phylum Chordata; class Mammalia; order Rodentia; family Capromyidae; genus Capromys; species Capromys pilorides. The sequence goes on along the minus strand of PVKN010013543.1, from coordinate 702 downwards.
AGATACACAAATGTACAAGAAGGGTCATCTGACCTGACTACACAAGACCACAAATGCCTCACACACTTGTACTGTGCATCTTTGATCTCTATCCTTTTCTAATGTAAATCCTGAGAGCACACCAGCTTGTTACTAGTCTTTGTAGTGAGGTCAGTCTCTTGACAACCTCATAACTAGGCAATTAGATGAGTCCCCCACTATAGTCACACATGTCTATAATGCTTCCACTTAATATGGAAAAGGTAGTCACAGGTCACATTGTCACTGATTTTTGTGCTGCCGTATCCTTTTTAGGAACAGTTTTTAAAACAGGAAACTTAATTCAATAATACTACTTAATAGCCCGTGTGATCCTGACCAAGTTATTGTGTATAGCTGTTTTTGATTTCCAAAATGGCAATAGTAATAGCACATGCTTTCCTAATGTGATTGGAGGAAGATATGAATTAGTACACTGGAAATACTTAAAAGAGTGTAATGTTCAGTAAGCATTTTTATGGTAAGAGTTTGAGCATTTGGTGATTGCCTTTGAGAACATTGAGTTTTGGGGAGTGGCCTGAGAATTGAACCCTGAGACGTTCTCCCACTGAGGTGTATTCTCAGCCTCATTTATTCATTTGTTGCAATACCTAGGCATTGAACTCGTGTTCACACCAAGGATCTTTTAAGTTTTAAGACAGGATCTTCCTAAATTGCTCAGGC
>PVKN010013542.1:0-19848 GCA_004027915.1 Capromys pilorides | reverse complement strand
TATTTTTTTTTTTTTTTGCAGTACCAGGGATTGAACTCAGGACCTGGTGCTTGCCAGGCAGGTGCTTATGCCACTGAGCTATATCCCTGGTCCTTGAATGATTTTAAGAAGCCTGTAAAGGAAAAGAAAAAAAAAAAGGTTGTGTTTCCCCATAAGTTTTAACAAATTATATATTGTATTTGTAGAAATATTCCAAATGAATTGTAAATAGGAAATAGGGGAGTGATGTTTATGTTAAGTCCTAACACTACAGTAGAAAAATGGAAGCAATGCAAATAAATTACTTTTTTTCCCAAGTGCCAGTGATTCCATTCTTTTCTGGAGGCTTAGCATGAGTAAGCCTTCGTCTGAAGAATATGATAAATTGAGATCCATATTACTATTACTACAGCCCCTAGAGCAGCCACTAAAATAATCACTTAAAATATATTTAGAATTCACTAATATTTAACATAAAAGGTAGAAAAGGATGGAGAAACAAAAAAGACTTGAAAATGTAGAAGTGTTTACAAAATGTCAGCCATAAATTAATCATACTAATAATTTCATTAAATGTGAATGAACATTTGAATGAAGTTGTCAAATAAATGAAAAGTAAGAATCAGCTGTATGATGTCACAGAGGCACTTAAGATTCATATGTAGCTTGAAAGTACAGGATAACACATAGCATGAACAGTAAACATGAGAGATCTAGAATTGCTATATTCATATCAAAGTGAGCTTTGAGACAAGAAATACTAGGAGGAATAGAGCACCATATTTCACATGATGAAAGGATCAGCAGAGAAGTATAATGATTACATATGCACCTAACAGAACCTAAAATATATATGAAAGTACCTAAAATAAATGAACAGTTCAACAACATTTAGAGATTTCAAAGTTATGCTCCCAGGAAATGATAGGACAATTGATGAAATCACTGAGCGCATTTGGAAGTGCTATCAGCTAATTTGTCCAGACATTTATGAAACACCAGTCACTATAGCCAAGCATACCTTTTGTACTATATGTGGGTCGTTCTCCAGGGAAGATGATGATGTGCAATAGTACACATCTCAGAATTTAAAAGGTTGAAATAATACGTTCTCTAGTCATACTGAATATTTGTAAATTAACATACTTTTAAGTAACCCAGGTACTGACAAAATCTTAATGGAAAATTAGAAAATTATATTTGCTTAAGAGAGGGTCTTGCTATATTACCCAGATTGATCTCTTAGCTCAGCCCAAGTGATCCTTCTGCCTCAGCCTTCCAAATAGCTGCGACTACAGATGGGCCACAGTGTTTGGTTAGAAATAATTTTAACAAAGAGAATGGGTGCATAGCGTATAGAAACTTCTGATACAGAGTTAAAGCCATGATTAATGGGAAAAGTACAATCTTGCATTTATAAAAGTATTCCAAGCTCATGGTGACAAATACAAAAGGTCTAAAACACATTATTAACTGGTTGAAACAACACAAAGTTTATGTACTAAGACAAAATGATAGAGGTGGCCAGGCACAGCTACTTCTTGTCTCTCCTGTTCCTGGCCTTTGGGATGGTGCTCCCTCGCACACACTGGACAAATGTCCCCCATTTGTCTGCTCGCATTCTGTCTCTGCCAGCTACACACTTCTTTGGCTGCAAGCTTCAAGTGTTTGTAACATCCAAACATTTAATGTATTATAATACCACATTAACAAGAAATGATAAAGCCTAGATAGTCAACCTACCAATTACAGAAAAAGCATTTCACGGGATTCAACATCTATGATGAAAACCCCCAGTGAAGCAAAGCAGAACTCCAGGGAGAAGCTTCCTTGAAAAGCCTACAGCAAAACAGTGGTGAAAGACAGTGCTTTTCTCCCTGAATTAAGAACAAGAACATGCACAGTTTTTGTTCAGCATTGCAGTGAAAGGTCTAGCCAGCCCTCTCTCACAAAGTGACTAAAAGCATTTAGGTTAGGAAGAAAAACAAAATTGTCTTCACAGTAACATGGTCTTGTAAGATCCTAAGATGTACACAAGAGCTACTAGATCTAAAACATTGAGTAAGGCTGTAGGATACAAAATTGATACTTTACAATTGAAATTATATTTGCTATGATAGTCTCAAAATTAAAGCCACTCAACATCAAAAAAACGAATATTACACTGGAAAAAGCTGAGAGATTAAGTAGAGAAACCCATGTTCATGGGTTAGAGGACTCAGTAATGTTATGATGGCAATTCTCCCCTAAATTGTTCTCAGATTTAACTTGATCACTGTTCATGTTTGAGCAATGTTTTCTTAAATTGATAAACAGATTTTAAAACAATACAAAGAAATCTAGAATTGAGAAATGCAAAGAGTCTAAAATAGCCAAAATGATTTTAAACAAAGTTGAAGGAATTACACAATTTCGACACTTACTATAAACCACATTAATCCAGATAGTGTTTGGCATAAGGCTAAGAAGCATTTATAGAGATGGGACACAATTAAAAGTCAATAAGGAACCCTTACATTTATGTTCAGTTGACTTCTCAAGATAATTCAATGGGAGAAAAGAGTCATTTGCATGAATGGTACTGGGATGATAGCATACCATATTTTAAAAGGGAAGAGAGAAAAGAACCAGTAAAGTTATATTCTTAGCACATTGTTAGATCCTTACGTAACAGCACTAAGGCTATACAACTTCTGTAATAAAACAGGACAGAATCTTCACTTTAGGCAGATCAGATGCTACCAAAAACAAAATCTGTCAAAAAACCAAACATAAATTATACTTCATCGACATTAGTCTTTAGGGTTTAAAAAATATGTCCACTGACAAAGACTGGAAAAAATTTATACTCAGAATATATTAAGAACTCTTACAAATCAGTGACAACTCAATTAAAAAATGGGCCAATGTGTGATACATTTCCCCAAGAAGACACATGAACAGCTAATAAATGCAATTCTTTATAAATATTATTGAAGTCAAAAGCACAGTGAGAAGCTATTCTACGTATACTAGAATGGTCACATAATGCAAAAATTAACAAATACCCGATGCCGAGGAGGATGAGAAAAATGATTGTTGGAATGTAAAGTGGTACAGTCCCTTTGGAAAACAAATTGGCAGTTTTTTAAGTATAGACCTAGTACATGACCCAAAAGTTCTAGATATCTATGCACAATAAAGTTCTCAGATAAAATACAACATTCTGAGTTAAATCTGAAAGTCAGAAAAACAAATAATTGTTTAGTGTAAATATGTCGTAGGTATTAAGTGGAATATACTTTTAAAAAATGTGCTTACCTGACATTCAAACTGGGTGTCCTATTTTTTGCTTATTAAATCTGGCAACTCTTAGTTCAAGTAAAATGAAAGCATATCCAGATAAAGGCTTGTATGTAAATGCACACAGCATGATCATAATACACAAAAATGTTAATCTAAATGGCCATCAACTGATGTACTGACTTCAAAATAGGATATTTATAAAACAATTTAGAAACTGTTGATCTGTGTCAAACAGATGAACTTCAAGACCTTGGTAGAGGTGAAATTCTTTCTCCTTCCAAAGATTAGCTGAAATGAACTAACAAAATAAATAAAAGATACCCAAGTTTATTACATGCATGGAAGAATGCAGTGTAATTACCTACCAGCTCCACAATTTTGAGCTTCTACAAGGTGTGATCAGAAAATGCAGTGAACATTTAAATTGTGAAAACATTTGTTACGTAAAAAACACGTTGCCATTAATCACTCTCACAATACTCCACCTTCCTTTCAACATACTTATCCCATGGCTTTTGCCACTTTTTGAAGCAGTTCTGAAAGTTCTTTCAGGTCTTCAGTGACATTGGCATGAGGAACCACTGTCATGGGTGTCTGACTGTCCTGTGAATCAATTTAAAGATTTGCCTTTTCTGATCATTTTTACTTTAGGGCGTAGCCAGAAGTCACTCGATGCCAGATCTAGAGAGCAGACAAGGACACAGTGTAATGTATGTATAAGCCTGCCTTTCCGTTGGTTGAGCAGCATTCACTGTACTTTTTGTAACACCTCACCAAGATATGAAGGAGGACTTCAAGAACTGCTGCCGGAAGTGGCAAGAATGATGAGGTAAGTGTGCTCAGTCAGGAGGACTATTTTGAGGAATGATTAATAGCAAGGTATCTTCAACTGTAATAACTTTAAAATATAGACACCATATATTTTCATCATCTCATGTATAACCCGTTTGTGTAAGAGAGGAGAGAGAAGAACATACAATTTTGAGGTGAATCACAAATGATGTTGAGGGGAATTTGATGGACTTGGGAAATATATTAATACTCTGGGAAGTCGTTTGGCCTATAGAACAGATAACATATTATTCTCTGATAATATTGAGTGGAACTGAAATAGAAGACAATGTTGTATGAGAAAAGAAAAATCTTGCCAGGTGTGTTGACAGTTTGTGTAATGACTTTGGTTTATAGGAGTTTAGTTAATGCAAGCTTAGGAAAAAGGCCAGGGTCATTTTCATCCCTGGCAGCTTTGGAATCTAAGCAGATAATAAGGAAGTGGAAAAAAAAAAAATTATTTCAGCATGCACTGTTTTTTAAGTTCCTTTAATGAAAATAATCAGTACCTCAAGGTGCCATATTTTGTAGTGATTATCCTTGAACTCCTTCAGCACCATGCAAAGTGAAAACAAAAACACTGTAGTCAGACACAAGGGGACTTTGGGGGATGGCAGGAATATTCTAAAACTTGGATTGGGTGATGGCTGCACAACTTCACAAATATACTGAATATCATTATTGTGTATATGTAATGGCTAAATTTCATGGTGTATCAATTACACTTAAAGAAATCTGTTAAAGAAAAAGAAAACTCACCTCCTGCAGTTTTGCTACCCACACCCTTTATTTGCCACCATATTGAATGACCCCACAGCCTCCACGCACCTGCTTCTTGACGCTCTGCTGAGGCTCCGCTTGCGCTGGTTTCCCTTGTCCTTCACTGACTTGAATCACTTGTGAGGCACGGTGCAAAAAAATATTCCTTTCACTCTTCTTCCATCTCCTGCCATTGATCTGCCAGAGATTGCCAGTCTCTGTATTTCCAAATCACTTGGTTCACCCTATAGTTGCACTTCATCCCCATTTAACTTCCTCAGAGACATTATGACTTCCTGCTGATTTCTCTTGAATGAAACAGATGGTTTTCATTTCCAAATACCTAACCTAATAAGTAACAAAATATAGCCAGTATTTATTTGGATATTGATTCTGCTGGGTCCTTGTACTCTCCAGGAGTCTGGAATCCATTGAGTGCTATTTTGTAAGTACAATCCCTCTTAGGAAATCTTCTCTGAGTGGCCCTGCTACACATGTAGTTTCTGATGCCACATCATATGACATATATGCTTGTTCATATGTAAGCCCTGTGCTGAGTTAATTTTGTGTCCCTGTGTGGCTGGGTGACTTACTAGTATAATTAGCTACGAACTCCAAGAACAAGAACCATGTCTGGTTCATTTTCATGAAACTCTTGCCTAATCCAGGGCTTGACACAGGATAGATCTGAAGAAGAGCTTGTAGAGTTAACATTCTGTTCAAGGAATGCTAAATAAATATGAAGTGATCTGCAGCTATGGAGATTGTGGTAGCCACTTTCCTTCGCCACTGGGACAAAAATATCTGACACCTTCAACTAAAACAAGGGGAAGTTTATTTTGTTGCCCTTTTTGGTCTGCAATTGGCTGGTTCCAGGACAAGTTAGCATGGCACAGGGGCACAGAATAGGAAAAACAACACACTTTAGTGTAGGAAAATATAATGCCCGACCTATTAGACATCAAATGTGCCAAGTTTGTGGTCCCACAACACTGAGAAAAGAAGTTGTAAACCAAAGGAAGAAGGAGGAGAGTGATGTTAGAAATAAAAAAAAAAAAAAATCCGGCTCCTGGATTTCCAGGAGGGTCCCAAATGGGGCCTGAGTCCTTTCGTCAGGGGTAATTCATACAGCAAAGTCACACATTGTGTACACTGTGGGTCAGAGTACAACCAATTTTATAGGACTACAAGTATAGCCAAGCCAGTAGGGAAGGAAGGCATGTAGTGAGGGTACACCAGAAAAACAAAGGTTTTCTTAGGGAAGAAATGGGTCCAGATGCCATAGTCATTTGCTGCCTCGGTTACTTTCTCCCACTGCTGGGACAAAATACCTGATGCCCAAAATTAAGGAAGGAAAGGTTTATTTAGTCCACAGTTTATAGAGGTTTCAGTCTGTAATCTGATGGCTCTGAGCCAAGGTGGTGTGGCACAGGGTAGCAGTTCAAGGTGGCAGAATACCGCAGAAGCAACAAGAACAAAAGGGGCTTCTCTTCCTCCCTTATACTGTATATGGGCTACTGCGCCTGGGGTGCATTAGCACTCATACCATCTCCTGCCTTCTTGCACAGGATGAGGCTGTTTACAGAGAGGGCCCAGGCCCTCTGCCGAGTTATTCAGAGTCAAACTTCTAAACTTCTCAAGTTGGCACAATGAACAACATCCTAACGTGCTAAGGGCACGCATGTCCTCCACTCCCTAGGATGTAGAACTGTAGAGTTACTTAGTTAAGCTTCTGGGCTTCTCAAGTTGACACACTGTAGCAACCATTACACCTGTCCACCTGGAGGACTGATCCTTATCAGGACTTACTGGTCTACCTGGTATTACAGTATAATCTAGTATAATTGATTCCCTTTGGAGGCAGGTAGGCCTGCCCACTGTACCTTTATCTGGGCCTGGCTTTCTTGGAATGCACTTCCAGCCACAATTCTGACATCTGTTTTAGTCTGCTGACTTTCCTGAGAGTCCAGTCCCTCTTTATTTCTATCTAACTTAGCTGCCTATGGCACCCTCATGAGTAGGGAGTGACTAAGAAGATCCAATAATGAAAAGAAACCTTCCAGCCACACCCTTCTGCAATTCCTCTTCCCTTAACAAGTCTGCTATAAACAAACCCAGCATCCTGAAAGAACTCTCAGGGTCTTGGGGGACATCCTGACATAAACTGTAACACAGATGGGTATTTATAGACTTGGAATCCTTTACCTCAGGGATCCCAAATCCAGGACCAGTAAGTACTTTATAAAGGTACCTCAGCTTCCCTTCAGGTCTTTTTCCTTTTGGGGGTTCTCTTTTGATTATTTTATTCTTTGTTCCTTTGGTTATGGTGACAGCCAATGGAATCCTCAGGTCTCTGTGTCCTTTCTTAGTGTTCCACCAGCCTCCAGCCTCCTCCGTGCTACTGTTATGTGTATTTCATTTATTCCCTTAACTACAGCCAATGTCCTTTCACTTATATCTTTCATACTTGATATTTTTTAAAGAAAAAGATTCTCTTTAGAACTCAGCATCTTGTAGTAAGATGGAAGGTTGAGATGTTTTAAATTATTTAGAGAGGAATAGTGTTTTTATTTTTTAATAAATATTTGCTGATCACTAACTATATAACAAATCTTGGGCCGGCGAGATAGCTCAGCGGTCTAAAGCACCTGCTTAGGAAAGTTTAGGCAACTGCAGGGACCGCTGTTCAATCCCCAGCACCACATGCTGCACGAGCCCCACCCCCAGGGCAGGCTGAGCTGGCCATAATATAAATAAATAAATGAATAAATAAATATATAAAGTTTTAAAAAACTGCATCAAGAGAGCAGTTATTTTTAAAAAAAACAAATCTTATACATTATTGGCCTTTTTATGTGTGTGTGTGTGTGTGTGTGTGTGTGTGTGTGTGTGTGTGTGTGCAGGGTCTCACTGCAAAGCTTGGACTCATAGTGATCCTCCTGTTTTCTGCTTCCCTAGTGCTGGGGTTACAATATTTTTCATATTGTTTTTCCAAATTAAAATCAGCCATAATTCTTACTTATATTATTTTAGACTGTAGCCTGGCTTAGGAGCCTACTGAGCCACATGGTTTTAGAAATGTTTCCAGTTCTAACATTTGTGATTTTAATATAGATTTTACTCTGTGTATCTTTTCTCACTTTTTATTTTTATAAGTACATGTTTGCATTTAATAATGATTGCATCCCTACTAGGGAGTTGGTACATGTTCATAACATCTCAATATGTACCTTTTAAAAACCTCATGCGTGTGCATAACATTTGTTTTGATCTTATTAGGATGTTCATATTTTCAAACTGGTTTAAAAAGAAATAAAAATTTGGTTCACTAAATTGCAAGGCCTCAGTTTTTGATTTTTGTTTTTGAGACAGGATCTCAATATATAGTTCAGACTGGCCTTGAACTCAATATGTAACCCAGGCTGGCCTCCTCAAACTCAGGGTGATCCTCCTGCCTCAGCCTCCTGAGTGTCAGAATTGTAGGCACCAGGAGGTATATATTGAATACCTGCACGTATGCAGAGGCTCTCAGACATCCTTCTTTGGATGCATGCCCAGGATGGTAGGTCAGATTGTCTCTGTTTACCCAATTTTCAGTGACAGAGCAAATACACTCTTTTCACAAAATCACTTGCTTTTAGAAAGTAATGTTCACTTAAAAATTCATTCTAGCAGAGCAACATACAGTCTCTCATCTTTCCTCTCTGTTTTTTCCTTGGTCTCATAGTCTTCACTTGGGTCCTGGCACAGCCAAATCAGAAACTTGATACCCTGTCCCTTTGAGTGGGCTCTTGATCAGGGTAACAAGCTCCATTTCTTAAACTGTTGCCCATACTTGCCCAAACATCTCTCCGTGAGACCTGGATTTTGTTTTTTATCCATTTCTTCTTTCTGTTTGAGTTTTCGTTCACCATTCCCCTTCCTTCTCTATCTGAGGGTATTGGAGATTGAACTCAGGACTTTTGCCTTGAACTATACCCCCTCACGATTTTGAGACAGGGTCTAAGTTGCTAAATAGCCAGGATGGGATTTGAAATTGTTATCCTCCTGCTTCAACCTCCCACGGTGCTGACCTTACAGATGTGTGCCACTGCGCCTGGCCTGATTTCCTACAGGGCTCAGGATCCATGCTCCTGGTGGAAAATAACCCAGACTTTAGCAATTTGGGAATAAAACAAAAGAGCTTTTTCAACTTAGCCCATTCTGCAGCATATCCTCAGTAGGTGGCAGTGTTGATCTTTCACTGATTTTTAGTCTGAGTATTTCTGTTTTTGTATGAATTAAGTGGATGTCTCTAATTTTGTATCAAGAATTCCACAAAATGTAGTTCTTTTTGTTCATTTTGACTGTTTTGCCCAGGTTCTTACCAAGACCAGTTAGTCCACCAGGAAGGCTAAAATCTAAGAATATCTTTTAACATTTTGTTATTTGACTTATTAATTATAAAAATTATACATTCTTATAAAATTTCAGAAACCTATTATAGAGGCATAAATATAAAAAGTGAATGCAAGTTTTCTAGGTGTTGTACTATACATGTAAGATGTGTATAAATATAAAACATACAGATAGCCACCAGGCTTGAGCCAGGAGTGCATTCCCGTAATCCCAGCCCTCAGGAGGCTGAGGCAGGAGGAGTGCTTCTTGGAGTCCTCAACCTGGGCCTAATTCATAAAAAACAAAACACTCACAGACTAAAAACCAATGCAAGGAAGATCAATCTTTGCTGAGTGTGAGGCCAGCCTGGGTTACACAATGAGTTCAAGGCCAGCTTGCACTACAAAGTGAGACCCTGTCTTAAAAAACCATCACCACAAGAACACCAACAACAAAAGACAGCCAGGCATGGTAGTAGATGTCTATAATCCCAACTCTGGGAAACTGAGACAGGAGGATCACAAGTTTGAGCCACACTTGGAGAATTTAGGTCCTGTCTCAAAACAAATAATAAAATGGGCTGAGAACATAGTTCCGTGTGAAGGCCGTGGGTTCGCTCCACAGTATATATACATGTGTTCATAATGTTCATATTATTCTGCAGCTTACATTTGCTTTATATAATGTTCTTCTAGGTCAGTGCATAGTTCCTTCCTTCTTCCCACACTTGTGGTTTCTAACATTTACATCCTGTTCCAGAGCTATAATTGTGTTCCAGGCTTGAACTTCTGAATACTTAAACCCCATAAAAATAGCACGCACCATATTATGTTTATGCAAATATTAATCACTGCAGAGGAATCTAATCACATCGATAGAAAACGAAAGAAAATTCCAATTATTTAACCCCTGCCACGCAATTGTCAGGGTTCAAAGCTGTGCTGTTTTGTTTCAGTTTTACTTTTCTCACTTTTACTCAACTGTTACTGTTTTTAAAAAAAAATTGCTCATTTTAATCTCATGAGGTTTTGTTTTGCAGTGTTGGGGACTGAACTCAGATCTTGTGCCTGCTAGGCAAGTGCTCTGGCAATGAGCTACCTCTTTGGGCCCTAATCTCATAGTTTTGGAAATCTCATTGTTATCTATGCTTTTTTCCCCTCAAGTATTCCTGGAGTGATGTCATGTTTGAGTACATATCCAATTGCTGGTTTAACCTTAACTGGGAGCAAAATTCAGGCTTAAGCTCGTATTCCCTTGGAACTGTGAAAGGTTAGCTTTAAAGCTTTTCTGACAAAGACCCTGAGGTTAGCTGGATTCACCTTTCTTTGCAGATGCCTTGTTCTTGCCTTCAGGAAGCTATTATGGCTTTTTCTTTGTTCTTGGGTTTCTGATACAGTTATCACAAGTATCTAGGCATGTATCTTATTTCTGTTTATCTTAGTGAACTCTTAAGACTTGAAGACTTGTGTTTTTTCCCCCGGCTCAGGAAAATTCTGTATTATATCCTTGATTCCCCCTCCACATACACACGGTTTCAAATGTGACATCCCATGTCTTTTATCTGTCCTTTGACTTTTCTTTCATTTTTCACTGCTTTTTTTCTTGCATTCCCAGAGAGTTTGCTGGCTTTCAGGTAACTGGGCTGATGCCGTCTCCCTCCCCTCTTCTGTATCTCTGTCCCAGAGACTGAAGCCTGGACCTTCACACTGAGTGTCTTAACTGTTTTTCTTTTTTCTGGAACATAATACCCAGCACCTGAAGTTAATGAGGGAAAGCTTTATGTAACTCACAGTTTGTAGATGTTTCTGTCCAAGATCAGCTGGCTCCAAGGCAGGGTGGCTTGGCGGAAGGGCAGCAGTTCACATGGCAGAAGATAGCCAAGAAACGAGCTGAAGAGGAGAGAGCAAGCCACTTCCCTCCTGCCTACCCATCCTGGAGTGGGTGTTGCACTCACATCCCCAATCCCAGCACCAACAATGAACCAAACTCTAGGTTGAGCCCCCTACAAGACCTCACAAGGCTTTGGGAGACATCCAGACACGAACCATAACACTTACCTACATTCTCAGCTCTTTAAAAAATTTTTAAATTTGTTATGAGACAGATTGCTCTGTCACTAAATTATCTGGGTTGGACTTGAACTTGAAATCCTCCCGCCTCATCCTTTGGGAGTACAGGGATTGCAGGCCTGTGTCACTACGTATTCTCTTCTTTCTGTTCACTAGATTTTTTTTTAAATGTCGACCATTATATTAAATTTTTATAAATTATCGCTATCCTCTGATGATTCCTTTTAAATTGGCAAGTAATTCAACTTTTTCTCCAGAAATACTAGATTTTTTTCTTTAATGTTCCTTACTGTGTCTTGTTTTCTCAGGGCTCCTGTTTGGTCCTTATTCAGTTGTTTTTATCTCATCGGTTTCCTTACACCTGTGGCGCCTCACAGTGTGAGCTTTCGTTAACAGAGGGATCAGGCCGAGACCCTCCAATGAGCTGTTCACTGTGTGGCCTCTCCTGGCAGGGGAAGGGCACGTGAGAGGTTCCGGAAGTGCGTGGACCATGCTGTCCGCAGGCTTCCTTCTGGACTTCAGGCGCAGCTGGGGGGTGCTCCCACTTGCAAGCAAGCGTAAGAAGGGCTTAACATAATGGACCAGGGCACTCTGCGGTATTTTCTCCCAGGTCAGGGGCATTTTTGCTTGTACTCATCCCACCTAACTTGCCCTTTGAGTCTGCTGTGGAGATCCAGTTAGGCTGGAAGCCCTGTTCCTCTTCTCTCATGACTTCTAATACTCACACTAGAATACTTTCTTGGATAAAGTTTTGCACTCTGTCTTATTTAGTCTTCTCTTATTGCTGGGAAAAATACCTGACATGCAAGCTTAGGAAAGGAAATGGTTATTTAGCTCACAGTTACTGGAGGTTTCATAGTTTAAAGCAGCCTGAATTACATAGCAAGACCTCAAGACATTGCTGTCCCACACTAAAGGGTCTGGAAGAGAGACTGGGGCGCTGCTGTGTTCAGGATGATCCACTCCATCCCTCCAAGAGCTGAGGGGGAGAGGGGCGGGGAGGTGCACGCTGTCAGTTTAATGGTTCTGCACCTCGCTGGCCCTGCCCCTCAAGCCCTGCCTTGGTCCTCTGGCGCTGCTCCTTGAACCCCGTGCTTGACAGCCCCATGATTTACATGAGGCTTTGGGGACAACTAGATACAAAGCATAACACACTCTTTTTAATAGTCCTTAGGTTTTCAGGCCCCAAGAGGCCCAATCTCTGCTCTTGTTCCTGTTGGTTGAGCATTTGCTGAGAGGTTGGGGATGGGTGAGAGTCTAACTGATTTAGCTGTTGTGAAGATGACTTCGCTCCAGCCTTCAGGACATCATTCTACGACTGCTACTGCTTTCTGGTTCTTTAGCTCTGAGTCTGGAATTTCTCTAGGGCTCCCTGTAGAAGGAAAGTTTCTGGTCCTGGTATTTGGGGCTTTGGCTTTGCCTTTGGTCTTTCACATCTACTTCCTACCTGTTATTTTCCCAGTCTTTCTGATTGGCTGCACCCTAATTCTATAGCACCAATATGACTTTCTTTCTTTCTTTCTTTCTTTCTTCCCACATTCCTTCTCATCCTTCTTCTTCTGCAGGACCTTTCCTTATACTCCCTGCCACTCTCAAAATTTCAGTCCTTCTGCCTCAGCCTCCCAGGTGCTGGTGATTTCATTCTCTTGATAATATCCCCTTATAATTTATTCTTTTATGTCTATGAAATAATGGAAAGGTAGATGTACATGCTCAATGTGTGACTGCTAATCAAATGTATTTTTCAGACAAATTTATTCTTAGTTCATGTAGTTCAAAAGATATATAAGGCTAAGGGACTTTCCCTTCCTACCCCAGATACAGACCATGCATTGTTCTTTTTAATCTGACCTGCCCTTCTGCCTTTGGAAGTAAAGCCTTGTGCAAGCAAAGGCATGAGGCAGAGACCAGCGGAGACCATGAGGCTTGTGTGATGTCAGCATGGTGTGGGACTTACTGTACCCGGGCGCAGGAAGACAGAAGGCAAAACGATAGTTGGTAGGGAGTAAAGAGAAGTGGACTTTTTAAAGTAAGGCTTTAAAGAAAGCAAGGGACCTCAGCTGGGAAGATCTTAGTAAATGTGAGGGGTCAAATTTCTCTAGAGGTCTTGTGGCTCACTGGGCAAAGTTTTTGAGGCAGCCAGGGTAAGTGTTTGAGTGCCTTCAGTTGTCCAGGTGCTTTAAGCTGCTGTGCTCCATCTTGTCTCTTCTATGACAGCCTGTGCTTTCCAAGGGTATTGGTGCTGAGCTGAGAACAGTGCCTCAGCAGGCAGACAAGCTGGGCATAGGGGAGTCTGATTTCAGCCCACTTCTCTTTGCTCCCTACAAATGGCCTTTCTGCCCTGCATCTGCCTGTGCCCAGGTACAATTTCTTCACAGTGCTCCCTTTACACAGAGCTCAGCTAATGAGGACATCTTCTTGGTGTATTCTGATGGGTCTGCACCTGTACAACAGTCTACCTGGTCATTAGGTCTGCGCCCTAGAACAGTCCACTGGGTCATCGTGGCCACAAGCCAGCATGGGGTGGGGATCCTAAACCAAGGGCATGCCACACCTAGGCTGACTTCGATCTTCTCCCTGATTAAACTCAACTTCCTCTTTTGTTTTCAGCTTGTGTGCCAAGCCTTCCCCAAGCATTGCCTGTTAGGACACCATACTGCCATGCAAACTGCACCCTCAACTGAGCCTGACAAATTTTTTGTCTCCCTGCCTCTTTCCCAAGGGTCTTTACTTCTCTTCAGCAGCCCTCCTACACCAAGCAATAAAGGATTTCTAGTTTGCACCAGAGGAAAGACAAACAAGAAGGAACCTTACATATGAGTGGCTGAGGACTGCCTAGTGGTCCCAGTGAAACCCACAGGCAGCCATTGTCATTGATACAGATGGAGACACTCCAGGAGCACAGGACAGCACAACAGAAGGAATCTGGCTCCCTGTGTTTCCTTACCCTATTGGTGTCCTGGTCCTTTGAGAAAGAAAGGAGGAAGGAAGTGCCATCTTGCTTGAGCCTTGGATTTGGGGGTCACTTCTTATGCCATCCTATCCTATTGTCTAATTGATAGACTCTCTATGCTCTCAGCAGTCTATCCTGAAGACAACAATGTGAACATGTTGGTTCTATCAGACATGTTCTAGGCAAAAACTAACAAATATATGCACATGTGAGGGCATGTGTGTATATATGCAACTCCCATTTCGTATTGACATAAGTCACCCTCCATCTCATAGAAAAAGCTGGTTTTTATTTTATTTATTTTTTCAATGTATTTAGTACGGGGTCTCATGACATAGGCTGGACTCCCAGCAATCCTCTAGGCACGCGCCACCAACCCAGTCTCAGCGCACCCTGGCGGTGGGGCTGCTATAGCAGGCTAGGGGTCGAACTCCCAGCCCCTGCATCTGTCTAAGCAGGCACTTGAATCCACTGAGCTATCAGGCTGGCCCTGAAAATCTGGTTTTTAAAGAAGACTCTGCTGTGTTTGGAGGAGGATTGTTGTTGATAACTCTCAGCTGACCTGTCTTCTTGCTTACAAATTAAGCTTTGCTTCTAGACTTGGACCACTTTAGAAAATCCCAAACTCTGCAGCTCACAGAATTGCTCTCCTCTGGAGCACTTTATTAATCAGGCTGGTTTTCAGGGAACTCACTACCCCTTTTTCTCTAAAAAGAGGTTTACTGAAATGTTCCAGACTCAAAGAGTCACTTCTCTGTGAGGAGTCCAAGTAAATGCATTTTCCCCACTCTGAAACTTTCAGAGATCTTTGAGGCTCCAAGTGGATAACTCAGTCCTGATCCTAGTCATGGAAGCCCTGACTGTAGGTGTCTCGAAGAGCGAAGCGGACTGGCAAAGGCCTCCTGAGAGGTGACCTCTCTCTCCCCATCCTCCCCGCTCTCTGCCATGTTCTCATGTGGGGCCAGTGTCCTGAATTGATCTTGTGACCAAAAGCCCTAGAGACTGGGCATTGTTGTCTCTAAACTTTCTGCCCTTTCTAAAAAGGGAAAAACCAGAAATCCATTCAGGTTGGATGGTGGCAGGGTGGGGTGTAGGGGGATAGATATTCATTTTCTGTGTACCTTGACCTACATAGTATCATTAAACTGGCATCTTCCTGACTTTCTTACTTCTCTGTGGCTGACTTCTGCTTAGCTCAAAACCTGTATCTTTATCTGCAGGAGCCTTCCTCTCTGAGCAGGCAATGTCTGTCGGTCAGTAGGTCTGTCTATCTGTCTATCTGTCATCTCTTCCTTTCATACACATGGACTGTTCCTAAATCATGTATCTGTTTCCAGAGCCTATCATAGAGATGCTTTGGAGTGTAGGAGCTTTTGTAGAACAAATATAGCTTTAAAATTTTTATTTTTTCAATATAATATAAACAATTCCAAAACCAAAATACCTTTCATTGACAAGCCTCACTCTCTCACAATTCTCAGTTATTTATCATTATGTACTACAAACAATGGACCAGGGAAGATCAAACAGAAGTTCCTCATCCTACTGATAGAAGGAACAACTAAATGGACAAGTAGTTTCCCCAATATATGATTATTTGAGGAAACAAAATCAATGAAAAATTATTTCTACCTCCTCTCCACACAGGAGAATATTAATTAACATTATCTACTTTTTCCTTTATAATCTAGAAATTTTTAAATTAATAGGTTAAAAATGTTTGTCCATGGGGCAGGTTCAATAGCTCCGCGGATTCAAGTGCCTGCAAGCAGGTACAGGGGCCAGGGGTTTGATCTCCGGCCTGCCGTGCAGGCCCTGCCCCTGGGGTGCACTGAGAAGGCAATTAGACTGGACGTGGTGGTCTGGCCTGTAATCCCAGCCCTTGGGAGGCTGTAAATAGGTGGATCACTACAATCTAGTAGTGAGACCCTGAACACCCTGTCCCCTAGACTCTTCCATAAAAAAAAAAAAAAAGTTTGTCCATTTTATTTTGCATAACAAAGCATGTATAGCTGTAATCCTTGGCTTCTTAGGACACTTCAGATTTCTTAGGAAGAAAATCGTACCTATTCTTAACTTCTTCCTCACAGGAAGGTTTTAGGGAAGAAACTGTCCTGGTGAGGAGACTTAGAAGGCTCTGTACCCAGCACTGAGGCTTTCTTACCTGCGGGCTCAGGGTTGGGAGGAAAGCCCACTTCTTTTCACAGTTCTGAGAGGAGCTGCAGGAACGTTGCGCTACTCAGAGTACTGTTGTGTGTCAGTCAACTTTTGCATTGTGAGCCTGTCGGGTGGACAGATTCAAGGGCCCAGATCCTGCAGGGAATAAATATGAAGATATTTATGGCAAGAAATTGGCTTTCATGATTGTGAGGGATGACTAAGTAAAACTGAAAGTCGAAAACAGGCCACCAGGAAAGGCAGCTGGGCCTCTGGGAACTGCAGCTGCGGTCCATCGGCACAATGTCTTCCTGCAGTCAGGGTAGCCTCAGCCCCGCCTGTCAACCCTTCCCATGAATTGAATCAGGTGCGCCAGTGTCCTCTGGGATGTGCTGCCACACTGGG
This sequence comes from Capromys pilorides, assembly GCA_004027915.1. Lineage (NCBI taxonomy): Eukaryota > Metazoa > Chordata > Mammalia > Rodentia > Capromyidae > Capromys > Capromys pilorides. Next base: position 3,033 of record PVKN010013542.1, on the reverse strand, counting down.
CGTCAGCTCCGTAAGGCAGCACACAGAGTACCTACGCAGCAGAGGAGCCATCTGTCGCTTGGCCAGTACATCACCAAACCCACCACAGGGCAACTTAGTGGAAAAAAAGATGGAATGATAGCAGAGGCTGTGTGGTGGGGTGGGATGGAAGGGAAGTGGTGGGAGGATTTTTTTTTTTAAGTATAACATTCAATTTATTATTTCTTTCTCAAGGGAGTTTTCTTCAGTCCATTAAGACCCAGCTCCTCTTACATGGGCTTTGCTGGAGGTTGTGGGACAGCACCAGCGTCTAAATCGGGATGGAGGTGCTTGGTCCTTGCTGGCTTCACAAGATCAATTTCTGGCCACTTTGCTGGTGGTCAGCTCACCAGCAAACTCACACAGTAACGCAGCTTCACATACAGCTTGGGAAGCACATAACTGTCAATGGCACTCGCTTCGGAAAGGTCCCTGACAGCGGTGGCCTCCACTATATTCCAAATGACAAACTTCTTCACGGTCTTATCCTTGGGTTTGCACCGGGCGCAGTTTGTGCAGCAAATAGGCTGCACGTGACTGTGGCCCTTTTTGGCACAACCATTGTTCCTTCTTTTTTTTGTCATCTTGGAAAGGAGGACCTGAAAGAGCAAGGAATTTTTTAAATCAATTTTGTTTCCTCAAGGGTCATCTTTCAGGGAAACCACTGGCCCAATTAGTTATTGCTTCAATTGGTAGGATGAAGCATTTCTTCCCCTTAGTACATGTTTGTAATACATAATGATCACAGTCGTGGGGGACAGGCCTAGATACGTGCTGCATCTTATTCCTCTTTATTTATCTCTCCTTGCCCACCCTCCCACTCCCTCCATCTCTAGATCCCTTTCCCCTTCCCACTCACCAAAATCTCTCTCCCTGTTTTCTAATTATCTTTTATTTTGCTCTTTATTTATATGCTGGGTTTCTCATATAAGAATCCTCGGATGACTTTTAAGCTCGTATGTCTGATTTATTTCACTTATGACTATGGTCTCTGCGTGCACTCATTTTCCTCCAGAGGACTCCAGTTTGTCCTCCTCAGCGGTAGAACAGCATTTCTTGCCAACGTTATCTTGATTGGCATTTGGGTTTCCTAACGTATTAGTGGAAGGTGATCCCTCAGCCCATTGCTACGGTGAGAAACACACCCCCAGCCTCCTGCTCCTGAGCCTGGTAGGAGCCACTGTGACTTTTCTCTGGTCACTGAAGGGTTAAGCCTGTAGGGCCTCTGCTGACCTGGGGGTTGTGGCTGTTACTCCACAGCCATTAATCATCTAGGACCAGGGCTGTAGGGACAACACTTACCAGCAATTAACCTGCAGTAGAGGCAGCATTGTGCCTGCTGCACTCCCCTCATCTGCACACCCAATTACTCTAAATTAACATTTACCAAGCAAATTCCTGTTAATTGGAAGGGCAGTAGAAAGAAAGGCCATACACCTCCCCAGTCTAACTTAATAACCTCAAAAGCAGCCATTAATTAACAGGGGAACGTTTCCATTCAGACCTTGTTTAGCTGGTTAGCAGTTAACTGTGCCTCTGTGTCTCTGAGCAGCCCTGCGCCAGCCTCCCTGACCCTCAGGAGAGCAGTTTAGATGACAGAATCATACTGGTAAATAAAACTTCCCTTCGAAGAATGTGTTGCCTGGCCAGAGGCCTTAGGGATTCCTGGAGACAAGCTTCTTGGTATTTAGATGCACAAACCAAGGCTGAGAGAAAGGGAGTGGCTGAGGGTCACAGGTGGCCTCCCAGGCCTGGCTGCAACTTCCTTCTGGCACGTGTAAATGTGATGCTCGGTGACAGCATCCCATCTCGTTCCGTAACGCCAGGGAGGGTTGTCAGCTTTTGGGAAGCTGAGAGTCAAGCAATCAGTCTTATAACTTCAAGTTCTATCCACTTGTGTCCAACACACCTGTGTCTGCACTGCCATGGCCTGCGCTATGACCCGTCCCATTCCTACCTTCTTAGAGACTCATTGCTCTTGCTAGACCTCTAGAAGTCGCTCCACTCAGTGAACTAACACTGGCCTCAGGGTGCAAGTCAAGTACTTTAGAACATCACACATCACACAGTCAAAATCATAGGCTTCTCTCAGTCACCAGGTGCTTGGATTCACTGAATAAATTCCTGGATAAGGATAAGGGTTCTAATCTCAGCCTTAGCTATCTCACTTTGAAAAGTGAGATAAAACTCTGTCTACAGTGTTGCTGCTTCTTTGAAGTACTTTGAAGTCCATTTCCTGTTTTAAGTCTTGTAGCACACCTACCTGAGAGGCATTAGTCTGACCATTGTACAGATGAGGACTGAGTGTGCCTGAGTCCAAATTCACAAAATACAATTAAGCACAATGAAGTGACATTTCAGTAGACAGCAGACTACACATGTGAGGACAATCCCTTTAGATTATATAGCTCAAACCAGCTGTGGTAACGCTGGCCTATAATCTCAGCACTCCAGAGGCTGAGGCAGGAGGATTGCTGTAAGTTTGAAGTCAGCTAGGGTTGCAAGGATTGCAGCTGGATTAATTAATGTCAGAGCACTTTGATGTTTACACAATGACAGCTAACGGTGCATTTTTTGGAACTCAGTCCTGTCATCAAGCACTGCATGACTGGTAGAAGCAGGGTATGAACTCAAGTCTGATGTTTCCAGGACCAGGACCAGAGGTAGGCACTTCGAGTGACCCAGAGCCACCCTAACCTACGGGAACCTTCCCATGTTGCACCTGGCTTTCCCCATTTGCCCTAGGCACATGTACCTGGAGCCTGAGCCCCCACCTGAGTTCTGGGTCAGAGAACACTTTTGCTCAGATGGGACAGGGATGACAGGAGTTGTGAGATCAATAGCCATCTGTCGAGGCTCCACTGACAAGCTAATCTTCTCAGTAAACATTTCATTAGCCCCTGTCAGGCTGCCTGCACCTGCCCCCAGCAAAGGCGGGGCTGGGGGAGGGACCCTCTTCTTTACAACATTCCTCCCATGTTAGCATGGTCTCTGGGGCCCTGAGAACCAACCAAG